>BPLR01020448.1:0-133082 GCA_021605095.1 Caerostris extrusa | reverse complement strand
GTTACGTATTGGCTGTCATTGACAAATCAGTACAAATGGAGACGTATCACACTTCAGTACTGACACCTTTCGAAGACAGTAAAATTTACCATTTCTCCTTCTCAAAAGTGAGGGGAAAAGGTAAAATTTGGGTAAGATTTTTTTTTTCCTTTCCTATTTTGTTGTTGAGAAGTTTGTGATTTTACTATTTATACTTGTATTATCTTTTAAATATATTGTAATTTTTGTTTCAGTAGCTATTAATGCCAAACATTGAGAATAGTCTGTTAAGGTTTTCAATTAAACTTTGATAATCACATTACTTCTTATTGAAGGAACCAACTTTTAAACGCTCAAAACAACTTTTGAAGGTTAAATGCTACATATTTTTCAATTTTATTTATTTAATATTTATTAGTTTTAAAATTTGAAATTGGGACTTTTGAAGAAATAATTTTTTGTTAACTAACATTTGAGCTATTGCTACATATTTTCAATTTTATTTATTTAATATTTATTAGTTTTAAAATTTGAAATTGTGACTTTTGAAGAAATAATTTTTTGTTAACTAACATTTGAGCTATTGCTACATATTTTTCAATTTTATTTATTTAATATTTATTAGTTTTAAAATTTGAAATTGTGACTTTTGAAGAAATAATTTTTTGTTAACTAACATTTGAGCTATTGCTACATATTTTTCAATTTTATTTATTTAATATTTATTAGTTTTAAAATTTGAAATTGGGACTTTTGAAGAAATAATTTTTGTTAACTAACATTTGAGCTATTGCTACATATATTTCCCTTTTATTTATTTAATATTTATTAGTTTTAACATTTGAAATTGTGACTTTTAAGGCAGTAATTTTTGTTAACTTCCATTTAAAATACTGCTACATATTTTTCAATTTTATTTATTTAATATTTATTAGTTATAACATTTGAAATTGTGACTTTTGAAGAAATAATTTTTTTGTTAACTGACACTTAAGCATTATACACGTATTTAAATAGCAAGTACTCAATTTATGCGAAATTCAAAAATATGTTTTTCATTTAGATTTAAATGCAAGAATGCTGCAGAAATGCAAGATATTTTGGTACATAAAATGTAAAATATTTTTCATAAGTAATCAAGTAATTTCAAGTAACTTCATGGTTGAAAATCAAGTAACTTCATGGCTGAAAGATTGAATACATAAAAAATGTATAAAAAAAAATTATTAGCATGGTGTTTTTTAAAAATAAAGTTTAAAAATATACAGAATATATCTAATGTTTGCTAGATAAAATCTACACATTATTTTGTAAAAATAAATAAATAAATAAAATAAATTGAATTAAAATTTAAAAAATTTTCTTTAAACATTTAAAATATTTTGACGAATCTTTATTTTAATATTGAATTTAAAACTACAGTTTTAAAATGATATTGAATATAACTTTTTCTTCCAGTAGTTTAAAAGTGACAATACACAAAAAGAGATTTAAATGTTTTAATCGATCCAGAAAAAATTGCATTTTCAGAAATGTGAATAATCCAAATAAAGAAATGTGAAAAACATAATAATTAATATGTCACACTCACAAAGATGTTCATCTAAGCAAGGTAGAAAAAAAGAATATTTAAACAGTGCATAAATATGTTAATTATGATATTGATAAAAAGGGAAATATCAATTTTTGATTTCAATATCGGATTTCATTTGAAAGAATTAATGTTTATTCTGAGAAGGCAATGTATAAAATGAACCAATAGCGTCAAGAGCACGACCTTACAAGACGCTTGCGAACCCTGCATCAAATTACTTAAAAAAATCTAATTAAAGATTTATAAGAAATTTTAGACTCTTTTTATCTTGGTTGAATAAAGATTTATTCACCATTCAGTTTAAATTGATATTTATCCAATGATATTTAATAACTAAATCCATAGTTAATTAATAAATTGGTTCATACATACCTTGACCGAAAATACGATATTATTTATAATTTTTTTTATATATTTCGGAATCGTTTAAAAAAATAAGAACTTACAATCAATTGTCAGCAAACATAAACGATTTAAAAAAAAAAATTTTTAAATGGATGAACAAATAAATTTTTTATACATAGAGGAATTTTAAAAATTTAATAAAATAGACAGGCTCTGTCTGTCGGTACCCAGTTCAGGGTCCTGATGACCGAAGTGGTTCGAGTTCACCTTAAAATCGTAGGTCCCCCTTCTGTCCCCCTCCCACTACTACACCCACCACATCACAGGGATGAGTTTTAGGGTAATGTGGGTGAGAGTTGATTGGGCTCTGTGACGCTCTACGGTAATATGAGAATGCCATTAGTGGATTTCGAACCACTACAAACATCCATGGAGTCCAACTCAAACCCTAGGTAGCTGCCACTCGGCCATCAGGCCCTGATATAATTGCAGAATGTTGTTCGTAGAGTTATAACCCTACCAAATAAAAAGAAAATAACATTTTATGTTCCGGAACTTGGCAGAAGATCTTGGCCCACCATTGAAAAAGACAGAAGTTTACCACTTGCTTTCTGGATTTAAAGAAAGAAAATTTTTGATATTAATAACACTGATATTTTAGAGTGGCTGCCACAGTCTCCCCACTTTAATCCAATAGAATACTTTGTGATTATTTTTAAAAAAACATTGCAAAGTTTAAGCACTACAGTATCTAAAACTGTCAGAGTATTATCCAAAACGAACATCATTATCATTATCACTGGCTCAATAGGCCCATGGCCCCCAAGGTCTAGACCGTCTACCTACTGGCAGATTTCGTCACATTAGATGTTTTATTTTTAAGAGTTGTCAGCCCTACACCCAACAGTCGTATTAGACCATGACCTACGGCTTTAAAGTGCATTCTGAACTACCACAAGATATCCATAGCAACTCTGGGCTCGAATCAGAAACCTGTGGCACCGAGCTCCAAACACCCTCACTCCGCCATCAGCCCTCCCCCGCCCCGAAATGAAAAAAAAAACAGCATTAATCTGAAAGTGGCATTAATTAATATTGTTAAGGCTGTAAATTAAAATCGAACATGCTCCAAATAATTGATGTTGTCAGAAAAAAAAAAAAAAAACCTTATTTATGACGTTATTAAAAACTTTTTTTTTTTTATTATTAAATTCATAGAAATAAAAGTATTTTCAATGGATGCTTTGTAATTTTGATCAAGCAAGTTCCTTAAATATTGCTCATGATTTTGTAAATTTTTTTAGAGCTCATGTTATTAAACACTCTTCTATTAGAATTAAAATCACTAGATACCTTAGATTATATGAAGAAATATTTCATTATCGTTATTAATTAATTGTTATTGTATTACTAATGAATTACGAACTATTAGTTTTATAAACATTGCTTGGGTGTCGTAAGTTCAGAAAAAACATTGAAAATACATATTTAAACTTGATACTTTTTTTCATTTATGACTGAGTGATTATTTTATCCAAATAAAAAAATATTTTTTTTAATGGGAAATATGTTAAAAAAAAAAAGAAAATATTTCAGCCTTCTTTATTTTTTTTAGGGTGATAAATGTATTTTTTTGAAAATATTGCATTATTGTATTAATATAACTTATTATTAAATTTATTTTGGAAAATATTGTATTAATATAATGTTAATGTTATTGTAATGTTATTTGTAAATATTATTTGAAAATATTGAAAAATATTGTATTTTGAAATTTGTTCATTTTATTCACAATCAATTATAATTTAATATGTTAGTAAATGCATTACTTTATATTTAAATAGTGAAATTAAATAGCGCATTCGTAATGAAGCATGTTTGTTTAATAAGAGAAGGATGATATTTTTGTTGAAATTACTATAGGATATTAATTTGAAATAAATTGAATAAATACCGGAGAAAAATATTTCAAGGTTTTATATTTTATTTAATACATGTTTTAAATAAAACAATAAAATTTTGTCCATAAATGTAGAATATTTCTTTATTACGGTATTAAATAAAGTAAGGCGTTTCAAAATAATACCTTAATAATGCATTAACATTTAAATACCAACAATTTCTGTAATACGCCATTCATCAACGACTGGAAAAATCAATCAAATATACGAAATGTGACAAAACACAGAGTAATGCCATCTACAGTCGAGGAAAAGTTAATAAAGTAGTAAGGAATTCATACCTAAATATAATCGAGAGTTTTGCATTTTCTAATAAATTATTTTAAAATAATTAATTTAAAGTATATTATTTTTTATTTAGATTACTTTTTTCCTATCATTCTTTTGTCATAAAATAGGTTAAAGTGTGATACAAAATTCCTACATTAAAAATACAATTTGATAAAACACATTTATTAATTAAAATGAATTATTCTTATTTAACTTAGATATCTCTAAAGAGAGTACGGCATCAATATTTTGTTTTTTAAAATATTAAACAATACTTTTCATACCCCGCTTATGTTTGTAGTGGTTGTGTACGTTTTGAATAGCACACAGGAAAGAGAGGGTTTGATTCCAGCTGATAGTGTATGTTGCGGTAACTGCTTTTAAAGATTAGACTTGATGTAGATTCTAGCATAGAGTCTCGAACTTATATTTTGGGGGCCTGATGGTCGATAACGCTTGGCGTTCGGTGTCACAGGTTTGATTTGGAGTCACGGCAGTGACATGGATATTTGTAGTGGTCTGAATCCACTTTGAACCGTAGGTTCCGATCTAACATAACTGTAGAGCGTTGGGCTTACCCCTACCATTAAAGTGTCAGCATCACGGACCCAAAAACAGACTTCTACCTCCAGGGTGCCCATCACAACAGAAGCTGCCCCCCCCCACCTTCCGTGATATTACACGGGTTCATGAAATTGCTCTAGATGTTACTGTCTGCCAAGTGGGGACAAGAAATTGATTGTCATATTGCCTGATTGGAGTTTTCATGACTTTCACACTATTCGTAAAGTGGAACAATTACCCATGGAATTCTCTTCCTTTTTTCTATTATAGGTGTAGTATAGCAGGCCCTGTAAGGTGTCCTCCGATAACTCACTGCATCAGCTGTCAATCAGTGAAAGATACTTTTCACAATCTTAAACAATGTTTACCTATTGGTATTATCTTTTGTAAAATATTTAATAAGCCTAGATGTTTCTTGGGCTAAAGTCAGGTAGCGTATGAGAAAAAAAAAAATACCTCTATTTTTTTTTATTTTAATCTTCAAACGTAGGCCCACCATTTTTAAACGCATCAATAAAAATCTATTTAATGTAAGATAATGCATTGTAAAAATAAATCCTGTTTCTTTCGTTTTATTTATAAAGCATTTCTAAATTTAGAAAAAAAAAAACTCTACAATGATTCTTTCTTTGTTTCAGCTTGTAGACAATCGATACATTTGACTGCAATAAAATATTTTAATTAAACATTGTGTACATGAGAAAGTATACAATATATTCTTTAAAGATCGAGGAGTTTTTATTTGTTTCATGCTTAGCGTGATATATGTGCACGACCTACTAAAAAAATAATTAAACTTTTTTTGCAAATATATATACGCTTGCCTTCACAATACGACTATTAACTAAATAATATTAACATAGAATATGTATTATAAGTGAGCCAACTATTTAAAAATAAATTATGCAAAAACCTGGACTTCAAAAATAATTTTTTATTATCTTTACTGACATAGAACTGACATAACATTCGAATTGTAAAAAACACAAGAAAAATCGAAAATTAAAGATAATGAATCAAAAAAGTGCTAAAATGAACCATAGAAAGATCGATTAACTTTTAAAATGAAGAACAGAAAGATCGATTAACTTTTAAAAATAAGATCAGAAAGATCGATTTTTTAAAATAAAGAACAAAAAGATCGATTAATTTTTTTGAATAAAGAATAGAAAAATCAGCTAACCCATTTTGAACATGGTTTTTATTAAAGTGATATTATCATTCTATTCTTCCACAGTTGATTATGATCATCAGATTGTTGATTGTCATCAGATCATATAGTTGATTATAATCAACTCTGGGTGAATAGATTGATAAGTAAAGTAGTATAATTATCAAGTATTTAACTAAATAAACAACAAATAAAACGTAAATAACTTTTTATGTCGATTTTAATACATTTTTTAAACTGTTAAAAAATCAAATTAATTTTTAGTACGACTCACAACCTAGTGATAAGGTGCTCAACTTGCATGCGTGAGGGATCAGCATCGAATTTGCTGTCAGTGCTTTCAGAAACTAGTAAACCAATTAAATATTGTGATAATTGAATTTGATAATGTGTGTAATGAATATGGAAAAATAGTCAAGTTATTTGGTGAAAAGATTTCCAAGTTTTTCCCCATATGATTCCCAGGGCAATTATCTTTAATAATCCTCCCGGAAAGCACTTTTCATGTTGGACGGTTTGCAACTTGCATAAGTTGAACACGAGGTCTTTCGAATTTCAACAAAAACAATTAATTTTAACTAAAAGTAACGCGTTTAGATATCATGTAAAATGGTACAGTATGAATGGATGCATTACAGTTTTTCAAAATTCTTTTTGCTATCGATTGTGATTAAGATATCTTATACGATGGTTTGCATTGACAATCAAATTACTTGATGGGAATTTTCTGGATTTTCTCTGATACAACATATGCTTACCATCAATAGCTCTTCTTTTACTGAGTGGGTATACATATTTGCAAAATCACCGTAAACCATCATTCCAAAGATCGGTGTCGCTAGGGAGAAAATGACTCTTCAAGTATTATTACTACTATATATTTGGAAACATTAGACTTATGTAAAGAGGTAAGAGAGCAATGCACACGCAATCCACACACAGTGTCTTTGCATCAGAAGAAAAAGAAATTGTTACTATTCCATGCAATTATCTGTCGTTAAATTAATACTTTCTTTTGCTTTTAATCCAGTGTTATATTAATTTATTGTCCCATATCTATTAACTGTGCGAATTGCATAATCAGTTCTGATTAAGATATCTTATACGATGCCTTGCATTGATGATCAAACTGCTTAGTGGAAGTTTTCTGAGATTTTTTCTGATACAACATATGCTTACCATCAATATCTCTTCTTTTACCTATTCCAGTACTACTGTGTCTAAAATTTAAGAGCAATTTTCAATTTAAAATTCCCGGGCTTATGGAATTTCAATTTTTTTCTAGGTTGCTGGCACTGTCCTTGATATCTGTGTGAAATTTGACGCTAAAATATTTATTAGCGTTTGAGTTACACTTGGCTTTGTGAGACGCTAAAACTGATTCCGGCGATTTTTGAAATGTCTGAAATAATTGAGCAAAGAACTTGCATTACATTTTGTTTGCGGAAACGTATAGAATGGTGCAGAAGGCATTCGGTGAGCATTCCTATATCAGTAAGAAATGTTTAGAAGTGGTATAAGCAGTTCAAAGAAGGCAGAGAACACGTTGAAGACGAAAAGTCGAGCCCTCTGGTCGGCCATCAACTTCAAACGACGAAGCTCACTTTCAAAAAATTAAAAACTTGGGGCTTGCAAACAGACGATTTACAATTAGAGACCTTGCTGATGATGTTGGAATTTCAAAAGGATCGGTCAATTATATTTTGGGCCTCAAACGCGTGAAATCTCGATTGGTACCGAAAACACTGAATGCGCCATATCACACCCATTAATTCTTCGTGACTTTTTCGCCAAAAATGAAACTCATATCGTTCCACAACCATCGTATTCCCACCATGCGACTTATGGAGATTCCCTAAACTAAAAAGACCACCCCGGGGTCACCGTTTTGAGTTGATTGAAGAGATTCAACGTGAATCGGGCGCGCTTTGGAAGGCCCTTCCTGCCGATGACTTTTTAGCCTGCTTTGAGGATTGGAAACAAAGTTGGCATAAGTGCATTGTGTCCGGATGGGATTACTTTGAAGGCGATGAAATAAATTTGGAAGAATAAATAAAAATTGAAAAAAATTGGTCTTATTTTTTGGGCACAATAGTATACATATTTATGAATCATCTATAAATCCTTATTCCAACGAGCGGTGTTGTTAAGGGGCAACATTGCTCTTAGAACTATTATTACTATTATATATTTGGGTACATTAATCTCATGTAAGAGTAATCCACACACAGTGTCTTAGCATTAGAAAAAAAAAAAGAAATTGTGACTTTTCTATGCAATTACTGGTGTTAAATTAATACTTTCTTTTTAATCCGGTGTTACAATTAATTCCCGTAAATTTGTCATATATCTATTAATAGTGTGACTTGGAAAACAAAACCAAACCAAAAGGAGATAATAAAATTCATGCTTTTTCGTCACATTATATAAGAAGACATTAAATCTCGTTAGTACAGTCATGCACAAATAATCAGATCATCATCAATGTTGACTCGATCATAAAATATACTTATTCCCATCACATCACACGATGAGACATTAGCCTTGATATTAACAAACCCATCATCCGATTGTAAGCAATTAGCTCTAAATCCCCATTGGAAAATCCCAGCAACAAGTCTCCCATCGCGTCCGCTCTTAGTCAAGAGTAGAAACCTGACAGCAAGGGATCGCTGGTGAAGCTGGAAGTCACAGTGTTGCAACCTTCCAGTGAAACGGAAGGTAAATTTCCGCATTTTCGCCGACAGGGAAAGTGGTTGGCGAGAAGGAATAAAAAATGAAAATCTCGCCAACTTACCTGACCAGAAGAGAGTGACTAGAGCGTACAAAGAGACGGACTCACCATTTGGAATTCCGCGACAATTCGAACTCTTTTACTGTAGTCTCTTGTTTTGCAACACAACACACGCCGTCATGAATGGACACACCAATGGCACCAATGGCACGAATGGCACTAACGGCACAAATGGAGTGAAAGGTAAGAAAAATCTCCAACTTATTTGAATTTTATAAAAGAACTTGCATTGAAAATGAATTGGTTTTAAAATTTATATCTAAATTAAAATTTATTTAGGTTCTAGTTATTTTATGAGAAGCAAAATTATGATTTTCAGTGCGATATATTTGTGCAGAAATTTTTAAAATTTTAAAATGCAATTGAAGTTAAAGGATTTATTCTTTATCACAAAATACTGAACGTAACACAATTCGTATGAGTTAAAGTTGTCATTTTCGTTTAAAACTTTTGCTATATGCTAAATTTTAGTTATAAATGAAAATAAATAATTTTTAGTGAATTAAAATTTTTTAAATAATTATTAATCAATGCATTTTTTCAATGTTGTTTTTATATAATCAACTGAAAGATCAATGATTTTTAAGATATGCGTGCTATAAGTATGCCTTCCTTAAAGCATATAAATAATTCATTAATCGGAACCGAATAAGTAAATCGTTAATAATACTGATTAATACATTTAATCTGTATGCTTTATTGATTATTAGATTAAAATGCTTCTTTTGATAGTAACATTTAACAAATGAACTGAACAAAAATAAAAGAGGAATACTCAAAATATTGTTTAATACATCTTTTAAGATATTTTAGACTTTTCCACGTAGACTAATAATTGCCTTAATTTGTTAATACTGAGCTTCAATGCAATTAAAACTAAATTTTTATAATAATTAATGTTCTCTTTTAACAAGTAAAAACCTCTACTGAGAACATCAAATCCGATTCCATCCTAAAAGTAAACGCTGAAAAAAAGTGTTTTGACGTCTCATCCATAAGTAGCTTTAAATTATCGATTACAAAAGCTCAACTTACCATATTTTGAAAATATTAAAATGCTTTCTAATTATGAATAATATTGAATACACTTATATAAGTAATTGTTCAAATATATTTGATAACGCAATTTAAAGTATATAAAAACCCTTTTACTTAAACATCTGTTTCAATATTTTCATTTGTAATTATTACACGGCCAAAATACTTTTCATTTTTTTTTTCCTATCATTTTAATAATAGAGTCTGTTATTTATCTAATAGCTTATCTATTGTTTCAAAAATTACATTAAATGCACATATATCACTTTATTTATTTTTTAAAATAATGATAAAATTAATTTCCTCTGCTATTGATCTTAAATGTAACGATTTCTTATATTCAAAAGTACCTCTGGTATTTATGACAACAACAAAAAATTATACAATGATGGAAAAAACGAATAAAACTGTAAACAACAAAAATGTTGTCATGTCTTTATAACAAATGATTGTCCGTTTCATTTTATCAAACAATACTTAAATAAAAGAATGATATTATTGTGGAATGCAACATTCTTTCTATTCTGATTGACATTGATAAGCAACATTCAATGAAGAATTTCACCCTTTAATGTTTTCCCAGTGTAGTTTCTTGAGAAAAGACAATAGTGTCACAGGTTTGTCCCAGTGGTCAGCAACTTTTAACGCTTTTCAGGCTCGTCGGGTGTCATCTCTTAGAATTTGGAACGAATTTCCATCTTTCTACCTTCCTCTCCACTTTGGAATCGAAATCGTTCATAAGTGGTTTACTTTTACCGCCTTGGTAACATTTAATGATTGAGAGCGTTATCATTGAAACGTGTTGTGAAAGTCTAAACAAGTCCACTTGCGTAGGCGTGTTAGAAAAATTGGGCTAGACAAGAATTCCGTACTTTTGATTTCTGTGAGTTAGTTTTTTTTAGTGGTGCGTTGGTGATATCTTTTTTTTTTTAAATAATCAAGGTTTTTAAAGATACTTCATTTAATCTTTATATAACACACCATGCTGATCAGATTTTAAGCACATATTAAATTGATTTAATTTTTTTTGCATAGCGTTTTAGAAAAATTGGACTGACCATGAATTCCGTACTTTTGATTTCTGTGAGTTAGTTTTTTTAGTGGAGCGTTGGTGATATTTTTTTTTAAATAATCAAGATTTTTAAAGATACTTCATTTAAATTTTATATCACACACCATGCAGATCAGATTTTAAGCACATAATAAATTGATTTAATTTTTTTTTTTTTTTTGCATTACATTTTAGAAAAGAATTTTGTACTTTTTGATTTCTGTGAGTTAGTTTTTTTAGTGGAGCGTTGGTTGTATCTTTTTTGAATAATCAAGGATTTTAGAGATAATTCATTTAATTTTTATACCACATAATATATTGGTTTATTTTTTTGCATTGCGTTTTAGAAAAAAATTGGGCTGGCCATGATTTCTGTACTTTTGATTTATGTGAGTTAGTTTTTTAGTGGTGCGTTGATGATATCTTTTTTAAATAATCAAGGTTTTTTTAAAGATACTTCATTTAATTTTTATACCACATAACATGTAGATCAGTTTTTGAGAACATAATAAATTGGTCTCATTTTTTTTGCATTGCGTTTTAGAAAAATTGGGCTAGCCCAGAATTCTGTACTTTTGATTTCTGTGAGTTAGTTTTTTTTTAGTGGTGCGTTGGTGATATCTTTCTTTAAATAATCAAGGTTTTTAAAGATACTTCATTTGATTTTTATACCACATAATAAATTGGTTTTATTTTTTTGCATTCCATTTTTTTTTTAAAAATTTATAGCCATGAATTTTGTACTTTTTGATTTTGTGAGTTAATTTTTTTTAGTGGCGCATTGGTGATATCTTTTTTATATAATCAAGGTTTTTATTCATTTAATTTTTATACCACATAACATGTAGATCAGTTTTTAAGCATAATAAATTGGTTTAATTTTTCGCATCGCGTTTTAGAAAAATTGGGCTAGCTATGAATTCCGTACTTTTGATTTCTGTGAGTTAATTTTTTAGTGAATACCGTTGGTTGTATCTTTTTTAAGTAATCAAGGTTTTTAAAGATACTTCATTTAGTTTTTATATCACATAACATGTAGATCCGTTTTTTTTTAGCAAATAATAAATTGGTTTAATTTTTCTGCATTGCATTTTAGAAAAATTGGGTTAGCAATACATTTTGTACTTTTGATTTCTGTAAATTAATTTTTTTAGTGGTGCGTTGGTTGTATCTTTTTTAAATAATCAAGGTTTTAAAAGATACTTCATTCATTTTTTATACCACATAACATGCAGATCAGTTGGAAATTGGTTTAATTTGGTATTTTTTTTTTTTTGCATTATATGTTTGCAATATATTTAGGATCAGGCCCTGCTTTTTTTATGCTATATTTTTACACATCTGCTGATCTTTTTTATGAATTATCCGTTAAGTTTAGTATTGAATTTAATTATTTACAGACTTTCTGAGTAATTTATATATATATATTATTTTTTTCGAAAAGAACTTTATTATTATTTATTATTATTTTTTGAAAAAGGTTAATTTTTTTATCTTCGCTTTCACTACCTGTAAAACATTTGTGTTTAATATTTCCTTTTGAGTCTAAATTTTTTGATACCGAAATATTTAGAATAGTTTCAGGAATTGATTTACTTAACCTTTTTTTAACTTTCTACTGAAGAAAATCTGAAGAAAGAGTTTATAAATAATTATTTTTAATATTTAAATAAATTAAAATTTTGAGAAATTATGATTGTAGACAGTAATTTGTTTCAACAAAACTTCTCAAATTTCTACTAACGGCACTTGAATTTTAGGTAATAGTTTCGAATAAAGTACTATTTGACAATTTTATCATCGTCAAAATCTTTAATTTATTTATTAAATGTGATTTTGAAAAAAAAAAAAATTATTTTCGATTTGAAAAGAATTTATAATTTTTAAAACTTAGCACAGCATATTATGTATAAGAAAATAAATAAATAAATAAAATAAAACCCAAAGTGCTATTTTATATTGTTAAACGTTTTTGTGACTAAACTTTTAATCATGGAGTTATAATTACAATAAAGGCACGCTTATAATAATCATAAAAATCAAATTTAAAAATATAAATTTTTGATAGTTGATCCTATAAAAAAATTCTGAAAAAAAATCCAAGCTACAATTGTAGTTTTTAATTCAATTTATTTTATTTTAATGCATTTTAGTGCTGTAACTTAATTAAATAAAAATAAATAGTCCAATATATTTCAATTCTTCTTATATATTCCAGCGTTTACTTTTAAAAACCACTTAATTTAACTAAGAACAATCTAATAAATAAATTTCTATAAATGTCTTATTCTTTGAAAAATTTGAATTGCAATTTTCTGTTTTTCATTAGCAAGAAATACAAATATAATTGTCAAAAAAAAATTAATTGTATAGATATTTAAAACAAACTCATTATTAATAAATTTATGCAAAATAAGTAAATTATATTTATAGGGCTTTTCAATACTTTAAGAGAAGAAAAATGATGTTTACGTAGGAGAAGTACGTCAATCGATGAGATTAAACTATTATTTTATGCTAAGTTTGTTCCAAAATAATTGAAATTTGTTTTCAGTCGTGATTCAAGAGCCCAGTCTTTCATTATATAATATGCTTATTTTTCCGAAAGGCATATGTCCTTCAGCATATTATAAGCGTGAAAAGCATATGAAGTACGTAATTAGCAAAATGAACTCTATTAATGAAGGCTATTAAATAGTTGAAAAAGAATTAAAAATACTAAATAACGCAAGTTGGCGGAATCCTCCTTTTCAGGAATTTGTAACTACAATTCTTATATAACAAATATGTTAAATTTTTTGTGATTATTTTGCATTAGAATAAAATGAATTCATTGGAATTTTATTAAGAAAATTTATGTATTTGTTTTATATATTTATAAATTATATATTTTTTTTTTATATAATTTACTAAACAATCATCATTGCTTATATATCTTAATGAATTTAAATCAATATTTTTTTTTTTTATTTTTAAAATTTTTTATTCTTATTTTTATTTATTTATTTTTTATTTTTTTTTTATTTCATCTGCTTAATTCACGAATACTCAAAACTACTACTAATTTTAAAAAATTTGAAAATTTGAAAATCAAAAATTAGATATTTTTTAATTTTTATGTGTTTGAACCTATAAACATCTATGTAGATTATATACACCTATAATTCAATTTAATGAAATCTGTCAGCAACAAAGTCAGCACTCAGGCAAATATGTACAATTGATAAAAACTTTATTGATTGTATTTATTAAATCCATTTAATTGATTATGTTTAACTATCAAATAATTGTACTAAACTGCAACTATTTAATAAATTACTAAATAATATCCATTTTAATTATGCTTAGAAATTTTACAAATTGTTTTATTTTTTGAAAATAATAAATCAAATACTGTTTAGGGTTAATTCAAAATTTTACTCATTAAACCAACAGATATTTGTTTAATAATTATATGAAGCATTACTTTCTCAAGTTGTTTATAAAATTCTTTTTAATTTGATTCATTATTGATCGTTATTGCTTCATTTGTTGCTAACTTACAAGAAAAAAAATTAATTAATTTGAATAAATAAAAAAAATTTTGTATTTAGATACTTGTTTAATAATTATACGAAGCCTTACTTACTCAAATTGTTTATAAAATTCTGTTAAATTGATTCATTTGTCTATTTTCATTTGTTGCTGAAACTTTTTGCTAACTTGCAGTAAATTAAAAATTTTAAATTTGAATAAATAAAAATAAAATATTATATTTAGTAACTTGTTTAATAATTATAGGAAGCATTACTTACTCAAGTTGTTTATAAAGTTCTTTTAAAATGATTCATTTGTTGATCGTTGTTGTTTTATTTGTTGCTGAAATTATTGCTAACTTACAGTAAATTAAAAAAAATAATAATTCGAATAAATAAAATAAAATATTATACTTGTTTAATAATGAATAATTGCTTATTCAAATTATTTATAAAATTATTTTAAATCGATTCATTTGTCTATTTTCATCTGTTGCTCGTTGTTAATTCATTTGTTACTGAGATTTTTGCTAACTTGCAGTAAATTAAAAAAAGAAGTTAAATTCAAATAAATAAAATAAAATATTGTCAATTGATTAATTTACTCAATAATCTAGCTTTATCAGCTTTCCTTCCTGTTTATTCACTGCTTTGTATACGGACACTGTACGCATTAAAAGTTTACATTATCTATCTATTCCTCTTTTCAAGGACAAATTGTACCGTTTTGTTATTTTTTGAAAGTCAAAACAATCCGAATTAAAATAAATTTTGATGCATTGTTATGATCATAACTAATGTTTTTAAATGTTCTTCACTTCAAAACTAGTTATGTTAGTGCAATTAAATCTTTTACTTTTTGTTTGATGTGAAAGAAAAGTAGTTAAAACGTATTGCTCATTCAAAATGGATGATAAAAAAATAGAAATAATGTAACTAACATCCTTCTTATTGTAAAATAATGAATAACTTACTTGGGATGTGTTATGAAAAACAGTTAACCAAGGTCCTTATTATGTCTTTTAATGAGGTGCTTACGATGCAGAAGATGATTGTAATATATAGTACACTAGCTGATGAATGGAACTATCACACTTGAGTCCACAAATCTCTTTCAATGTACGCCACGGCAGAATATCTACAAAACAAGGATAAAGCATATTTAAAAAAAAAGAATTATTTGCAGCTATTAAAAAATAGCAATTTTGTCATAAAGGTTAAATTTTACATACCATAAACACATATGTGTAATCACAGATATATAGACAAAATATTGTTTGGATATTTATTGAACATATCCTTTGTAAAATAAGTGACTGTTAAATAATAAATTTTCTGGTCTAATTTTATTAATTATAACATTATCTTAAATTAATATGTATTTTTTGCAGCTATTAAAAAATGACAGTTTTGTCATAAAGGTTAAATTTTACATAACATAAACATATAAGTGTAATCATAGATATAAAAACAAAAAAAGTTTGGATATTTATTGAACATATCCTTTTTGCAAAATAAGAGACTTAAATAATAATTTTTCTAGTCTACCTTTATTAATTATAATATTATTTTAAAGGTCTTACATGAATATATATTTAAAAAATCAAAGCTGTTATTAATATTAAATAATATTATTAACATAATTTCTCTTATGGCAATAGTAATCCAACGTTCAAAAAACCTGTTTGAAATAAATTAAGATTCCTCAATGACTTTGATACGTATCTCGTTTATTCAATTACATAATTTGTTTTAATGATAGAATAAAAAAAAAAATTTTGATTAGCAAAAATGTGAGTCATATTCTCACAAATTATTTATATTTACATAAGTTTTTCATGGACTTTTAAGTTTTTTGAAATTGTAATTAGATAAAGATTGATGAAAATAAATATTTTATTTCAATATTTATTTACATTTTTTTCCCCATTTTCTGAAACATTTCTTGGTTCAACGATTAAAATTTCTCGTCTAGATCAATAATCACAAAGATTTTTTAAACAAATAGAAATCAAAGATTTTTTTAAGCAATAACATTTTTAATTATATATATGCACTTATGCTCATGATGATAAATTATTCACTAATTGTTTTTCTCGTGTTATTTAAGAAAACCAAAAGTTTGGACATCTTTGATCTAAACGGATGAAATTTGATAATAAAGATTGAAAAACCACGAGTCGTGTATTAATATGTATTCTTAATGAATTGAAGCCAGAAGTTGGTTTCACTTATTTCCATACTAGATTTAATCACAATTACAAGCAACCATTATAATTTCTAAACAGTAGTTATATTAATTTATACAAATTAAAAATTAATAGTAATTGAAATATGGACTTTATATTTCATCCATCGAACAAATTACATCATTCTTTTAAAGATTTTATAAATTAATTAGCAATTCAATTCAAGTTCATATTAATTTTCGAATTTAATCAACTCTTTTAAACAGAGCAAGTTCCCCTTATAATGTTTCAATGCTATAATTTTATTTAAAAAGGTAAAGGAAGTATTTGATATTTTAAATAATTTTCAAAAATAAATAAAAAAGTAAAATGAAAAAGATACTTTAGCTGCTTTAAACAAAAAATTATTTAGGGATATCATAAAACTAGATTGTTATTAGAATTAAAAATCTATGATAGTTCCGGTTTGGAAAAATGAAGATATTTACTATTTGATCTTGAAACTCATTTAAGTATAGACTTTGGAGCCAATAAAAGATGATAGGCAGAGTGGAATTTACTGATAAAGATTTTTACGAATGATATTAATTCTTCTTGAATAATTATTTCTCATTAAAATATTTTCACCTTATTAATAAAACTGACATATTTGTAGTTTTACTTTCTAATATTGATAAAATATTTTTTTATGATTTTTGCAAAAACATTTCCTATTTATCAGCTAATTTTCGTTTCTTAGAATTGCTGTGCGAATTTGTTGTTGTTACCTATCACTTTTTGGGACTCAATCTCTACAAATTTGGCCACTTACCGTAAAAACAAAAAAAACATATAAAAAAAAAAATCAAAATTACTGCGAGAAAATACTGACATTCTTAATAAAAACGGTCAAAAAGTCTAAAAAATAGTCAAAAACAAGTAGAAATTTCTAAGGATAAAAATTTCAAAAGCTAGAAGTACTATAACAAAAGTCCGTGTGATCAGGACATGTTTTCTGTGGTAATCCAGTAAAGAGTACACAAATTATCATTCTGTTGTAAGTTAAGAGTCCAGTCTTCAGCAAGCAAGTAGATGGTCCTCCTCATTTTCTCTGTCTTACATGAAACACATATATCAGAGTTCACTATCCCTATTTTGGCCAGATGTTCGACCAGACAGTGGTGTCCAGTTCTTAATCTAATATTGGCAACAACCTCTTTACGATTTTTTCCACTAAATTTTTCCAGTCATCCGCAGTGCCAATTTACTTCGGCTAAACTTTCAGTAATGAAAAAATATTTAAATATTTTTTTAAAAAAAAAAAAGAAAAGAAAAAGTAGGTACACAGTGATAGCATTACAAATAATGCTGATCGAAATAAATTTATTTTACTTTTGATACATAACTATCTGACATTAGTGGAAAAAGCAAGTAATATAAAACTGGCCATAAGGTTTTATATTTCAATAAACTGCTTAATTGTAATGAATGCTGTCATTTACTTTTTTGGGAAATAAATATATAAAATATCCACCTTACATTTAGAACAATGTATAATAATAATATTAATAATAATGACAAAAATATGTAAATAATGACCAAAATATATATTAATAATGACAAAAATATATAAATAATGACAAAAATGTAAATGATGACAAAATATATATAATGACAAAAATGTAAATAATGACAAAAATATATAAATATATATGTATCATTAAAATAAAAATATTGTATCATTACGATTTATATATAATTAGGTTTAAAAAAAATAAATGAGTAATATTATTTAAGAATAATTAATTTATTTTTAATTATTTTTAAATTAAACATTAAAATTTAAATACAGCAGACTTTCGGAAATTTTAAATTTAATTTAGACTTAACAAGCGAAATACTTTTTAAAGTATTGAATTTGTTAACAATTGCTTGATGGTAATTATAAAAAAATAATACTTTTTATATTTATATAATTTAACTTTTTTTTCAATCTATAGATGAGAAATTTTCCAATAGTGAAGCTATTAGCAAATAATTTGAGATTTTAATTGATTAGAACACATGGTATCATTTTTAAATATGGCAAATAAAGCAATATATGAAAAATTACATCTTGTTTTTCAAATGGAATTCCTTTTTTAACCTCTATAAATTAAATAGAGCGGCAACGAAGTATTGTACTAATTTTTATTTGTGTTATTCATCAAAGGCAGATTTAAAAAATGAATATTTTTATTGAGAAATCAACAAGAAAAAAAAATCAATAAAAATGTATTTCCTAGAATACAATTAATTCAAACTATAATTTTTATATGACTGCATTACTAATTTTAAATCTGCTTATCATATTTTTTCTACTGAACATTTTGAAGGAACTTAAAAACATATATAAGAACTTCAATGAAATAAACTGAATCTAATTGATGTTGTGTTGCACGTACTGGATAATCAATCTGCTATATAATTGCACAATATCCATTAAAGTGTCTAACCAAAGTTCAACTAAGCAAAACATTAAAGTTGAAAATGAAATACATTATTGAAATAAACATGAAAATATAAAAACAAATAGTAAAAAATAGGTAATATGAATAATTTTTTAAATTATAAGAAAGCTATTAATTTAAAAAAATCATATAAACCGTCAAATTTTTTTTTGGTGGGATGAAATAAACTGAATTTCAAAGAACTAGAAAAAAAAAAAAACTTTATATACAATTATTTTTAATGTATTTCTTTTATGAAAAAGAAATTAAATAAACGCGTGACAACATTTTTTTTTTTTAAAATATATATTATTTTCTTCTGAAATTAAAATAAGTGATTTCTGATGTGAAAAGGCCATTCATTGTAAAGTATGCCACCATATTCGTTTAGGCTTCCGACTAAGTTGAAAAAGAAGAAAAGAAATTGCAGAAGATTTACAGTAAAGAATGAGTTCACGAACTGTGCAATGAATCAAAATGGAAAGCCAAACAAATCTTTTCGCAATTGCTTTGTGACTTCCTTTTGAAAACCTGATTGCATTTATACATTGCGATTTTTTTAATGGTGGTATTTCTACTTTTATGTTAGTCAGTGTTGAAATGTTTAAAGAATATCAATTGAATTTCCAGACAAAATTTTAAAAGTCAAATATTTTTAAAAACATTTTTGCATCCTGGTATTTATCTCCGTAAAATTATATGAATACTCAAATATATTTAGATTATCCATTTGCATAAAAACCGCAATCATGGTTTGAGACCAAGTTTGCACACCTGAGTTAATACTATACACGCTTACCATCGATAGCTCTTTCTTTACTGACATATATACGAACTCTCAAGATGTCATCATTCCAAAAGTTGTATCATGGTATAAGACCAAGTTTACATATGATGATTCCCAGGAGTCAATATAAGATTCGCTTACCATCGAAAGCTCTTTTTTTATTGAGTTGGAGTATCCATATCTAGGAACTCTTGATGTCATCATACCAAAAAGCGGTGTCATGGTATGAGACCAAGTTTACACATAAAACATTCATGCACTCCAGAATTAGTACAATATGAACATGTTAAAAATATAATTATACGTCTACTATTGATAGTTCTTATTTGAGTCTGGGTTCACTAGCTAGTTTAAGTTTTATATTAGAATTATTAAAAATTTTTTTACTTTTTTTTTGTGTGAACGAAGAAGAATATTCTTTTGTAAATTTGTAACAGTTTTAACTGTAACTGTTTTTTTCAATTCCTTTTATTAGAATCTCGAGGCAAAAAGGGCCTTGTGGACATCATTGCTTCAGACACACGATGTGTGTGGAACAAAAAGGTAGAGAACACAGAGATGGACAAGTTCAGGGGAGTTATCAACAAGAAATACGAGTTGAAACTGAGTGAGTATTTTTTAAATCAAATTTGGTTTATTCTTTATTGAGATTTTCATTCAGTGCAACCAGCATAAATTTCATATCGTTTTTACCCATTTATATATGCATATAAATAAGTTTCATTGAAAAGATTATCTATCGTGTCTGTTTAAAAAAAAAAAATAAGAAATAGTTTTCTTGTTTGTAATAAAAATATAATTATATTTAGAAATATCTCATACAAATAAACACTAAAAAAATGTGATATTTAACTGTGTAAGAAGATTTGAAACCATGCTTCCTCCTACGCACTGCCAAGAGCGCCCCTGGGGCACCCTGCACTTCTTTGAGCACCCTGCTCGTAGCCGAGTTTCGGATTTTCGGCTATAAAGTAGAGTCCTTCTACGAAGCTGTAATTATCTGTCTTTTTTAATTTAAATGTGTTAAATTTTGTATGTGTCTAATTGTATGTGTGTGGTGTTTATGTAAGTGTAAATGAAGCTGTGAGTTCTTCAACCTAAGCGTCAAGTATCTCAACCGAGCCAGACCCAGTTACAGTTTGATTGCCCAGCCTGCACACTACAGATTAAAAATTCTAAATTCCCAAAATTCATAAGATATAACTTTATAAACGCATGAGATACTTATATATTATCTTAGATTTTCTTTTGGATAGGATGATTGCATTTAGACTCAAGCTATCAAATGTAATCAAAAATGTATAAACATCAACATTAGTATAGCTTTATAAAATTTGATTTTTATTAAAAAAAAATTTTGATACATCATAATCCTCAAATTATGATAAGAAGATAAATCATAATTATTGATCATGTTATCAACAAGGTGAAATAGCATAGTTATTTCTGTGCCCTCGATGGCTAAGGCTCGTTTATAAAAGAAACTTAATAATTATGAAAAATTAAATGTCTGCTGTCGTCACATGGTCAACTTTCTCCGGCACAGTTCGTCTTTGCTTGAGGTTTCGACCTCTCCAACTGAACCGATCAGATTTCAACATATGTTAGAAATCTGATAGATCTGATGACCACCTGGGTGTCAAGAATGTCCCAAGCTAGGATGGGAGCAACATTTCCTTGAACTTCATATCACTTAATTTACATCACTTAAAATTTTGAATTACAGTATTTTTCAGAGATTGAAATATTAATATTATTAAAATATTTAATTAAAATATAATATATAAGTATGACTTGATTTACTTATGCTGTAAAATATAATTTCAGGAAATTACTGGGATCTTCACGCGTGGTCTGTGAAGAATTATCAGCAATTTTGGGAAGAAATGTGGAATTACTACGGAATCATTTACTCTAAGCCTTATAAAGACGTAAGTTAAATATTTTCCAGAATATATTTAATAAACGCATTAAATTCAGAAATAATAAAGTTAAATTTCATTCAAAATTAAAAAAAAAAATTCTACTATCCCTTAAGGTTCAAATATATGATACGTTTTGAATAGTTATTTGGTTGTATTTAATTGAATTTAAATAATCCATTAGAACCTATATAAAATCTGAATAAAAAAAAAAAAACTGTACCAATATATATATATGCAGTATTAAATCACCTTTCATCTTGCTAATAAATTTTTATATTTAATAAATAATGAAATTAATATCAAATTTAAAGAAATAAAAATATCTAAATGACAATAATTTATTTATAATTATTTGTAATAAAATATTATTATCCTTTAAATACAATAATTTTTATAGGATATTATAAATAATATTTTATAATATATTATATATTTTATGGTATATTTTATAAAATAATATTAGTAATCGCCATAAAAAATATTACAAATAATATGATTTTAATTTAAATTTAATACATAATAATATGATGCTTCAATTTGTGTAATAAAT
This sequence comes from Caerostris extrusa, assembly GCA_021605095.1. Taxonomy (NCBI): domain Eukaryota; kingdom Metazoa; phylum Arthropoda; class Arachnida; order Araneae; family Araneidae; genus Caerostris; species Caerostris extrusa. The sequence continues at coordinate 110,881 of BPLR01020448.1, read as the reverse complement.
AAAAGTTTAAAGTTATAAAATAGTAAGTTAAACGATTAGAGCATGAGAGTTAAACAATTATAAAAAGTTATTTAAAAAATTTAGATGGATATTTATTATTTCATTTTAAAATTAAATTTAAATTTAAATTTAAAAAATTAAAAAAAATAAATTAAATTAAAATTAAAAAATTTATCTGAAAATAAAATTAATTTATATTCTTAACCAAAAAAAAATGCTAATTTGATAATGCTAGGATTTATTTTTTATTAATCACTTAATGCTACTAACAGACAATTTTATTGGTAGAAAGGATAATATCGTTCCATGTTAATAGTGGTAAACTAGTGAAGTATTTGAATCAGATACAAAATATTAAAGCGGCTTTCATTTTATGAAAAATAAAATACTTTAGTTGGGAGTTGTAGTATGGAAGCAGAAAATACAATTTTTATTTTAGGGGGTAATGGTTTCTTGGTATGGTTAATTGTTCATTTTCTTCTGTAAGATTCATAAATTTGATGATTTTCCATCTGGTGTATGGGTTGTAAATTATATATCTATGTCATTGAATGTAAAAAAAAAAAAAACTGAGAGGTAATTTTAAAATGCCATGATTCTGTATGAGGACAAGTAGTTGCATACTGGAATGATTCTCCAGTTCCTCCACAGACGCAGAAATCATCTTCTGAGAAGTTGAATATTTTGAAATATATTGGGAATGGGTAACCTCTTGTAAGCATAATTTCTTCTCTACAAAGAATTAATCTTCAGCTACTAGATATTTTTTTAGCTACTAGATCATCATATTAACCAGCTAGATTTTTGTATGATGCATCATGAACAAAATGTACGTTTACAGAATTTTTACCACTTACGTATCAACAATTACAAGAATAACTCCAGACAGATTTGAAAGATTACACTAGAAATTTATTTATCATCTTGAGCAATTAAAACTTTTGAATATTTTAACACTTCAAATAAAAAAAAATCACATCATTATCTCTTTTTCGATGAACCAATTTTTGTTTTATCTCTAAATCATTTTTATATTTATCAATGAATTTTACAGGAAACCCGGAAGATAAATATAAAAAACCGATAATGGCGATACGGAGAAAAAGGGATATCCTACTCGTAACACGCCTAATAATTTCGTTAAATATTCACCTTCAACTTGAACTTTCACGGTAACCGTTATTTCCTCTGTAATTTAAGAGGAAGCAGACTTCCCTTCCTTGTTCTAGAATGAATGAAAAAAAAAAGTTTGCATGGCTAGACAAAAGTAAATCTATTCTTTCAATAAGTTGATGTTAACCTTGCGATTTAAAGATAAAGTGGTGTTTAACCTTCGATCGTAAAATGCTTAAAGATCCTTATAATTTACTTTTAAGACGGATACCATAGAGAGGGGTGTCATAAATTGACCTTGAATACAAAACCTCGTCTTTTATGGAGGCTTTCTCAAGGACTATGTCTTAAAAATTTTGAAGGTCAAAGTGGGGGCAATAACTTGTTAACATGGGTGGTAAAAAATTCTTCTTGACCAATTCCAATTATTTGGTGAGAATAAGAGATATAATTGATGCACCACCTGCCATAACTATTATGACGTCAAACTTACCACAGTATTACGTCTGTAATTACTTGCAATCATTTCTTGTCGAATAGCATTATGCAAGATAATTTGTTGTTATGGAATGCAAATTTTCCTTGATCAATTCAAATTATTTGTCTGTACAAATAAAATTACTCCCCATCGAGCAAAGCACGTTTTTATGCAATGTAAAGCCAGTATTTTTCAATTATATGCTGATTTTTTTTATTATTATTCATGTAATGCTGTTGAAGTATAGTAAATTTTCACGCGCAAAATCTTCAAGTCAGTTTGTTATCTACAAATATTTTAAAATTAAACCTCTCATAAAAGTAACATAAAAATGTCTAAAACCATGACTCAATGAAGAAAACAATGCGTTATTTTTAAAAAATAGAAAATTTACAGATGCTGTAGTGTCTATAGCAATTAAATTTGTTCTTAGTTTTTTTTCTAATCTTAGACATCTGAGAAATAAGAAATCGAAATTGTATAACTACATTCAAGCATATGTATAATTTACAATCACAATCACAACAAAACAATAAATAAAAATAAAATTCAATACTATCAACCTTTTTTTTTTAACTGAAGAATTAATGAAATAATAATTGTACAATTTTTTACAAATTAAAAGTGCAAATATAATATATAGGAAGGAATTATAATTGAAACAACTTTAAGAAAGAATTTTCTATACAAAACTTGTCATAAACTTGACACAAAAAAAGAATATTATATTTATTTAATCATAAAATATTTTCATTTATAAAAAGATTTCAATACATATAATCTTTTAAACATTGTTTTGAAACTTCAATTGTTTTTGTATATATTAATAGCAAAGAAAAACTTTCTAAAAAGTTTTATAATTTAAAAGGCAAAATTTACTTAGATATCTCATAGATAGTCAGTTATAAATTAATCAAGTTTGTATTATAAACAATAAACAATAACTACATTTATTTCTTATAAATAAGTAAGAAAATTCTTAACAATACTGTATTTAGGTTTTTTTCTTATTAGAAAATAGTTGAATTGCCTCAATGGTTTAGTTTGGTGCCTTATTCAGTTCGGGGCGTGGTCACATAGTGGAACCAATCAATTTGCGAGGAATTAAAAACAGTTAATAAACAACCTTGATCTATATTATTTAGTTTTTGAACTTATAACCCATTTAAAGGTTGCTGTTCTTTTATAAAAAACATAGAATTGAAATAAATCTAAAGAAAATAAATTCCATCTATTAATACTTTTTCTGTTATAAATAGAGTTTTCTGTGCATGTAAATTTGAAATTCTGCATGCATACTGGACATTTATAATGATAGTATTATGCCATCCAATAAGATCATTTTTTCGCTCCTACATTATCTCGATATGAGAAGCATATCGATATATGATGCTTCTCATATCGAAGATCTCGATATGAGAAGCATATTATTGGAAGAATATCGCAATCATAAGTTCTTCCCACTATTCACCTAAGTTTTTTTCCCCAATTACAATGTTTGAAATTATGCTAAGCAACATCTAATTTTATCCCTTAGGAATACCTTTATTTGAGGATCATTTTTTTTAACATGAAGAAAATTTACTTTTTGCTTAATTATATGCGTATCTATTGAACATAGAACCAGAAAAAAAAAAAATGATTACGAAATTGTAAAGTACAACTAAAAACTATGTGGCAAGAATGAGGTCGTAATGGCATTCCATTGTGAGAAATTATGGCGTCAAATTAAAAATGGTGAGTACACAAGGAAAGGAAACCATTACCAATGCCTAACGTCATTTCAAGAGTATGTATAACGTGATTTAAAACGGATATTAAAACAACATCGTAGAACGCCTGTCAATCGGAAGTATGCTGAAGCAAGAGATCAGATTATCGATTAGCTGGCATTTTCTGACGTGAGATTTTAGTATCCGGTGGAAAACCACCTTAAGAAAGATCGTACCTCAGATAATTTTATCCAATGTTGGTTAAAATAGTTTCAGGAAATAAGCGGCGTTTTACACCAAAAGAAGCGGAAGACAGAAAAAAAAATCACAGGAAGATGTTGAAAGCTTCCCGGAAGTATTTACTAAATCATCGAGCAGAAAATATAGCAGCTCTACAATTATATATTTTTTACATACTAAAAAGCAAAGTTCATCTCCATGCTTAAAAAGTGCAGTCAGTTCACTTTTAGTCTTGTGTACTCATCATTATTAATCTTAATGTTACAATTGCCCACAGTGCAACTTCCCTATGATAATAGTGTAGTTACATTGTGATAATCACAAAATAGCAACCACATAATTTTTAAATAATACTTTAGGTATATGCAATAATGTTTTTCGACATGTTTTTCATTCAAAAGGTACAATACATGGAAACTTAGACAATAATTTGTGTACGCTTTATATTTAATATATGCCGCAATATATAATTTTTTTTTTCAAAAATAATATTTACACAAGAATATAGACAATAAATGACCAAATAACAAATTTTATTTTATTGAAACAAATAATCATTTAAATTTCAATTCATTGAAATATTATGTTTTCTTTTAGATTAACTGAGACTCTATCGCTGTAATTACGCAGGTTTTCAGCAATTATAAAACTGAATGATATTTAATAACAGTAGTAGCGCAATTCAATGTTGTTTAGAGATCTTATATCATCAGAAAGAGTAACATTTGATTAAATTTTAAATTTTGTAGATTTTTTATTTAATGAAAATAATGCATTTTCAAAAAAAGATTTTTTGAATCATTTGAAAGACTTTTAAAGGAAACGAAATCAAATAAGTACAGGGAAGTGCATCATGAATGTTTGAAAAAAAAAGTGCTACTTCTTCAAATTACAATTAAATTTTTGGGACATAAATTTTATTTGGCATGGCATTTGATTAAATTTTGAATTTTAGAGATTTTTTATTTAATGGAAGAAATGCTTTTTCAAAAAGTTTATTTGAATCATATAAGACTTTTAAAGAAACGAAATCAAATAAGTACAGGTAAATGCATCATGAATTTTTGAAAAAATGGTACTTCTTAAAATTACAATTAAATTTTAGGACAAAACTTTTATTGACAGTGATTCATCTGTCATGTTTTTTAAACCTTCAGTGCGCCTACTAGCTTCCTCAATGTCAAAACGTGTACGGGATCAATTTGACCCCAAATCTCACACCTTTTGAAATAAATTTCCTGTTTCTTATTTTTTTTCAACAATAACATAAAAGAAATCTGAACTCTCTACTGTGTAATACGTAGCCTTCACAAAAAAGTGTTGTAATACTCGCTGCAAAAACTTATTCTGTGTGAGTTTTACTGTTAAATGTCTGTGCTTCTGAAGAAATCATCTGACCCCAATGCTTTAAAATGAAACAAAGCTTTCAACTCTCCGAATTCTAGTTTATTATGGAATCATGGAATCATTGAGAAAGTGCCATCTGCTGTTTTTGAAATTTCCTTTAACAAGAGAATAAACCAAGGGTCAAAACTTTCACTAAGCATGTGATTACGAGACATTGTTAAAATTTAAGAAAACATTTAAACACATAGTACAGTGAAATAATCTTTAAATTCATTCAAAGTTTTCTACATTTCTTTTTCAACCTCTTTATCTAACTATATTCTCATTTTCTCCCAATGATTATAGTTTTGCAGTTTCTTTTCAGCTTTAAACTTCCTTTTTCAGCAGTAAGTAACTGTCAAACTCTCATAACTATGACTATAATCTTTTTCAATTATTTGCTTATTATGTTTGCTAATAAATTAACTTCATGATATATTTTTTTCTTTAAATAATAAATTAATTTAGAGTTAATTTAATAAACTTATATTAACTTGTGATAATATAATTTTATTAAATTAAACTATTATAACTTAAGATAACGTAGTCTATAAGAAGCTCAAAGTAATTTTAAGTTTTTTTTACCCTTTATGTACTTTTTGCTTCATTATTTAGTTTTTAAGCTTAATCAGTTCCTTAACTCTGCATGAATTCCAATAAGCTATCATAATTCTGTGCTTTAAATTCATAATAAATAAATCTCTAAGTTATTGTAAATAAATGTCTTTGAATGCTTTGTAGATATAGTTTAGAATTCTTATTTTCTTACACTTTGTGAATGAATCAACTCTTACATCTATATTAACTACTAAATAACTCTGAAAATTTACATGAAACACTTAAACAGACTCTTTTACATTTAGATAAATTTAAGAATGCAGGTTCATAAAAAGAATGCCAGTATTTCAAAATATCATAAAAATAAATACTTTACTACTGATTCTTGTGTTAAAATAAGCACACAAGACTTTAGAATTTCTTATTTAAACTCATGTAAAGTTATCCGAGTTGTAGAATTGGATGATGAGAGTAGTTTTATAAAGCAAAGTACAGGATTAATAAAAGGGAAATTTGCGGTTTTCTTATTTATGAAAGGCAAATTGAAGGATAAGGGGCCTGAAGTCCGAGTGACTAGCGCTCTGGCGTTCGATGCCACAGGGTTCAGAATCCCTGCGGTGCCATGAGTGTCGGTAGTAGTTCGAGTCCACTTTAAACCATAAATCTCGGACTACTATGACTGTAAGAGGGTAGGCCAACAACCCAATCTTTTAAAAAAGAAAGCATCTCCAGTTTCGATATCTGCCACTAGGCAAATTGCCTTGGCCTAACCATGGAACTGTTGCGCCAATAATGATGATGATAGCATTGATGGGTGACTTTCTTTGCATTATCTAGATCAGCTTCTATTTCAAATGTTACCTGATTAAGATTAAACACAGATTCAAAATGAGAAACTGTGAATGTAAGATGCCTAAATTATATTATATGTGTTTGTAAATCATTAAATGAGAAAACCCCAACACTTAGGTTTGAAACGAACGGACTCCATGAAATTCTTTTTTAATCCAGGTATCACAAGATATAATAAAAACTTGTTTATGCGAATACTTCTTGTACTTGTATGAATGCTGCAATGAGATTATAAAGATTTTAACCACCTATGAGATAGAATCGTGTCAATAGTTGCATCTTTAACTCCAGATGTACTGTACTTCACTAATGAATCAACTTTCTCCAAAAGCACACATATTAAATGAATAAAGAACAATCTTACAACAAAATGCTAAAATGTGACCTAAGACTCGGAGACATTTCAGCACAATGTCTGAAGTTTTGTGTTGAAATGGCCCCAAGGATAATGAATACATTTGCCAGGTTAAGGGATGCAAATTTTGAAATTTTAGCATTCTTTTAGAGATTCTGTAGATACATTAAAAATGCTTAGCTAACTAAACAGATTACAATACACTGACAGTGAAACTGCAACACCAAGAAGAAATTCCCCCAAGGATAATGAATACATTTGCCAGGTTATGAGGTGCAAATTTTGAAATTTTAGCATTCTTTTAGAGATTCTGTAGATACATTAAAAATGCTTAGCTAACTAAACAGATTACAATACACTGACAGTGAAACTGCAACACCAAGAAGAAATTCCCCCAAGGATAATGAATACATTTGCCAGGTTATGAGGTGCAAATTTTGAAATTTTAGCATTCTTTTATGGATTCTGTAGACACAGCTAACTAAACAAATTATAATACACTTCCTGACAGTGAAGCTGCAACACCAAGAAGAAATTCCCCAAAAGACACACAAATGTCGCTATGTTGCTACCTGTAACGCAGCCTGAGGGGACTCTACAATCTATTTATCACCTGTCGTTGTCACTTTATGGCCCTATAATAAATGTCACTAGCAATAAATGTTACTTATTCTTTCATACTGTCTCTCTAAAATTGCCTATTTTCATCACTTCCACGCACGCATTCATGGTGTTGCAGTTTTATTGTTACACAGTTAATAAATATTAATATGAAATTACTCAGAAATAAATGAGGAAATATTTAGGAAACCTAACATAACCTTTCATGGAGACATAAACATGTTGAACAATCCAAAGCGATAAAAACTACCATCTATTTGCTTACAGATATATAGCTGCGTCATTCAACCAAGGGGTCTTCTGGCTAAAGCGTTTTACTCATGCCTGATGAGCATCCGCAAGGCCGACACTAAGCCAAATAAGGTATTTTAAGTGTGAGTGACGTAGTGTGGCGTACTGGTGTATATCTCAGAAGGTGAAGGATTATAAACTATTTTGTTTGTTTACTTAAATGTTGGATCATCAAAAAACATCATTGGTTATTTCAAAATTATACATATATTATAGCAGACATATATTATTTTAAATACCGATTTTTTTTTATAAGATAGTCAGGAAACTTATTATTAAAGTTGTAAGAATGTAACAAAAAATATGGATATATAATTGGAAAAAATTGTTATCACTAGAAAGTAAAAATATACAATATATACAAACATAAATAAAACAAAAACTTATGAGTTTCTAATGTCCATAAGTCAATGAAATAAAATCACTAATTTCAATTTTTTGAATTATAGCAGCTCATATAACAGATGGCTCATATTTCAAGGATATTTAAAGAAGATCGAAAGAACAGAAGTTTTAATCGAAGTTATTCGAAAATATCTAATGGAATATTTTTTTAAATTATTTTCAGCCGGCAAAGAATGGAAAAGGATTCGTCGATGTTGATTGGTTCAGTGGATCTCGTCTAAATTACGCAGAAAATATTCTGAGGTACAGAAATGGTGATACAGCCATTATTTGCATAGGTGAGTCAATATTGATTAAATTATTTGTATTCTTCAATAAATTCTAAAATTATCAATACTAGAATTGGAACTTTACTAGTGATAATACTGATGTAGAAATACCAAATATTAAATTATATAATGCACAGTGATTGATAATCGTTTCTTAGAGCAAGCAAACTCTAAATCACTTTTTACTCGTATGTGCAATGATGAGAAAACATAAAAACAAATTTTTATTGTACCTCTTGCATTAACTGAAATTTGGGCCATCGTCTCCAAGAGGTATTGCTACAGATCTCCACGTCTGATACATTTTGGATTTTCTATCTGTTCTTGAGTGGAGAAATTCTTAATGTAGTTTGTACCACCACATTTTAAGGAACGTTGCTTATAGTAGTAGTTTTGATTAGAATGGTGGAATAAATTGCAATAGAAACATTGAGGTGCTCCTGGTTTCCTATTAAATTATTCATCTGCTATCTAATGTATTACGGTGTGATATTTTTCAAGATAAAATGGAATAAAACTAAATACACAGAATCTGTACATCATAATATAACGCAGAGTCCTACAACAGCTCAGCTTGTAAGATATTTTAAAGACGTTACGTGCATTCAAAGTTTCAAAATAATACAAAATCAAAAACTTTGCTACATTCCAGCAAATACTAAAGGTGATTCTTTATAATAATTTTTACCATTTAAAACACAAGAATAATTTATGGAAAAATTATTTTTATAGTAAACCATTATTCAATTGCTTTGATTTTTATCAGTTTTATCCTTTGTCTTTCAGAGAAAGAACAAAAAAAACAATTTGTTAAACCACAAAGAAAACAAGAAAAAAATGTATTCCTAAAACAGCTTCTACTTTTTATTTTAAGGCTATTATTTCAAAATAGAAATTTAGTTTGAAAACTGTATCCCTATTGCAACATTTTTTATAAATTCAGAAAATCTTTTGTTCGTCTTTGAGTTCGTGATTCCCAGTTTTGGGATAAGAGTTCGTGAAAAACCCAACAACCCTGAAGCATTGTGTCTAATGTGTTTCGCTTGATTAGTTGAATTTAATCAGAGTCAAGGTTTTTATTAAAAAAAAATTCGTATACAGAAGTGACTCTTATCTATAGTTGTTCTCTTGAAAAGTTAGCTAAGGTCTAATTCTTGTAGTGAATATTCATAGAATTGATATAGACGATAGACTACGCAAATTAATTGAACTGTAATATAAATTTGTAAAATGAAATAACTGAATATTTTATGCCTTTTTAAATTAACCAGAACATTTTTTAAGACATAATTTTAATTTTCAAGAAATTATTCATATTTTACAAGAAATTTTCAAGGACATAATTAACGTTTCAGATTTTTAAATATTTATATGAAGAGAAAATTCATATAAAATTGATAATTCTTCATTCGTAATTCTACACTTTATTTCAGAAAGTTTCCATTTGTTCTCTTAATTAAGGATAGACTAAAGATATTGAAAACAAATTATTTCTTGGAAATATTTTTTCTCCTGGATGAGATTTATTACTATTTATTATTAGTTGAGGAATGAATTAGTTTTGAATTAAAAATGTATTTAGGTTTAAAACCTTCTTTATTTCTGTTTAGTTTTTAAGAAGTTTAATATGTGTTTAATTATATTATTTCTCGTTAACCATATATTAATTTGCAACACAAAAATCATATTGTATTTATGATAGTTTTAAAAGATATATCTAAAATTGCTAATTGTACAGGCATTTTTAGTACAATTAAGGGAAAAGAACACATTTTTTTTTTATTTCTCGTTTTTATAATTTCTCATTAACCATATAACACAAAAATTTTTTTTTATTGATATATCGCTAATTGTACAGCCATTTTTATACAATGGGCCAAGGCAACAGCCTCTAATGTCTGTCTGCCTGATGGCAAATGTTGAGGCAGGAGATATTTTCTTGTTACTGGGTAGGGTTGTCAATTACATGTCCAGCTCTCTACAGTGGTATTAGACCGGGACCTAATGTTTAAAGTGGATTCCGAATCACTAAAAACATGCACTGTCGGAAGTCGAATCCGAAATCTGGGGCAAAGAGCCAACAGGTTCCTATAAGATATATACAGTATAAAAATATTCCAAAAACAGATTTTCAAAGACTTTAAATAAAGGAAACTGCTACAGAAATTAATTTTATTTCCTTATTTTCATAAATTTAATGTTTTTGTTTGTTTTAATTATCCTTTGGCGTAACTTGTGTGGAAATTTTTAAGTAATTGCTTACCACTTTCCCATGTATGAAATTCTGTTTCATTTTGCCTAAAATGCATTATAAGAAATTTTCTTTAATGTAAATGTTTACGCTAATTATTTTAAATCCAATTTCATGAGTTGTGAAACAACTATTAAACAATTATCACGCTTTTTTTTTTTATTATTTCATTTATTTTTTTATTTACAATTATCGCGCTTTTTTAACACAAATAAACTGGACAGTGTGGGTTAATGCTTATCTACCAAATCTTACATCATTATTTCAATTTAATTATAATGCCGTGAAATAATTTGAAAATCTATGCATAAATTACATGATTGAATATAAACAATAATAATACCCTAAACATCTGTTTTTGATTTAAAAAATTTTATCGAATTTAATCACGTACAAACGAAGCAGGAATATCCCGTAATAATGAATTAATTACTCATTTGACAACTAAAAGGACATGCTTTACGTCACACAAACTTGATTTCGATTTTGAGTGATTTATTAATTCTCAATCAAAGTAAAAAAAAAAAATACCTTGAAATGACAAGTTTCTCTTTGTGAGACACCTTAAAAAGTGTGAAAGACAATCCTTGACACGTGGTGGTGGAAGACATTAGTTCATTTATATGCAGTGCAAGTTAGAGTGAACGGCCTCGCTGAGATCAATCTAACTGCCTGTTTCATCTGTATTTCCTAGTCAAATTGTGTTTAAAATAATATCATAGCATATTTGAACAATATTAGGCATAGTATGTTTTTAGAAAAATGGTTGTTTACATATAGTGTCACGATTGACCATTCGATTGCAAAGTGAATTTTAATTAGATAACAGTTTATAATGCGACAGAAGCAAGACTAACAGCAAGAGAAGAGAAAATGTTGTCAATCTTTGAAAGAAGAGGGCGACGAACTATTTTTGGTGGTATCAGTGACAGTGAAAAATTGGCGAAGAAGATACAATTTTTGAATTTTACAAACTTTTTAGAGATATTGACATTCTAAAATTTGTTAAACTGAACAGAATAAGATGGGCCAGCCATTTCATGAGAATGGAAAGTGATAGAGCTGCTTGAAGGTTTTAAGTGCAATGGACAACGACCCAAGAGGAAGACTTAAAAGAGATGGGTCGACTGTTTAGACTCTGATTTTAATGTCATTAAGATCAAAAACTGGAGGTCGACGGCCAAGAAGAGAACAGCCTGGCTGGATCTTTTTTTAAAGAAGGCCAAGGCCCACAACGAGCCAGTTATGATGAACAGTTTATAATGTGGTTAAAGTGGGAAATATTCATTGTTAAATTGATTTCACCAGCAACTAAACCAGCAACTAACATAAAACTAACGCTTACTAAATCATCTGAAGATTTTATGAGCTTTTATTTAACGACTTGAGAAAATATTTACATATACAATGACGTCAACTTACTATCACATTAAATCTGTTTGTATGGTGTTTAAAATTAAATAAACACTTATGCAATGAGGAATGGAATTTAAAATTTGTGCTCCAGCTGTATTATGTAAATCTTTTCTTCATTGATTACTCATTACAAGTATACTACAGTCATGCAATTTTTGTTACAAGTGCAATTGTAATAATACAAGTGAAATTTTCTTAAAAGGGCATTTCATTTTTTTTTCCAATAATATTTGTAAATTATTTTATAAAACAATATTTCTGTTATTTTGTGGTACTCTGAATTTTAACCTCTCTTTTTTGTTCTCAATAAATACGAGTTTGAATTAAAAAAAAAAAAAAAAAAATGCTAATCGGGTTGTCGTTTCATTTTTCATGAAGGAAATAAATCTCAAATACAAACAAGTTGATTAGCCTTCTTTAGAAAAAATAACAGAATTTTTATATATGTACGAGTATACGACCTTTTTTTTTTTTATGAATAATTTATGCTTATGCATATTTTTTTTTTTTTATGCCAAAAGTGCACTTGAGTTGTATTTACTGCATCTGCAATATATTAACGAAATGAGATACTTCATCATAGCCTAACATGTTAAAGATACATTATATAATCGCTGAGTTATATAATGACAACTTTGCACAAATCTTAACGAAGAAAATGCGTGACCAATAACACTAACAGAAAAATGTTCTTCTTTGTACAAGAGAAGAAGAAAATGAAGGTCGCTTGTTTTGAGATTTTTTTTTACATAGAGAAAAAGAAATATTTATAATCTTTGACCTTTCACGTAAGTTTCACTCCCTTTTTGCTTTCGCCCTTATATAACAGGTTGAAGATTCTATCATGGCCGCTCTGTTTTCTTTATAAAAATAGCATGTTCTTCAGCAAACACTATCAGTATAAAACGATAAAGAATATTCTAGAGTGTGTACTAAGTATTTTTGATTAGTTTGATGTCATTGAATTATATAATAAAACAAGTAGCTATTTTTTTTTTTTTTTTTTAGAATATTCCATTCATAATATTCTGTTCAAATATTCTATTCATCATATTCTATTATAATAAAAATTAGCTTATGTTTTATTCAGAAATGAGTAATAAATTTATTTTTTATTTACCTGCAAAATAACATGATGTTTCAAATCTTGAGAAATCATTAATAGTTTTTTAAGACTTTTTTGGTTTTCATGCATAATAAATCCACGAAAAAAAAAGGTAAAAATATTTCTGAAGAAGGTTTTTTTTTTCATACAAAAGTTTAAATTTTGGTTTATTGTCAGTATAATCAGAATTGTTACAAATTCAAAGTTAGAAAAATTAAATATTTGTACTAATAATTAAAAATTAAATAACTAATAATTAAAAATTATTAAAAATTAAATAACTAATAATTAAAAATAATTAAAAATTAAATAACTAATAATTAAAAATAATTAAAAAAATTAAATAACTAATAATTAAAAAAATAATTAAAAATTAAATAACTAATAATTAAAAATTATTAAAAATTAAATAACTAATAATTGAAAATAATTAAAAATTAAATAACTAATAATTAAAAATAATTAAAAATTAAATAACTAATAATTAAAAATAATTAAAAATTAAATAACTAATAATTAAAAATAATTAAAAATTAAAAACTAATAATTAAAAATAATTAAAAATTAAGTAACTAATAATTAAAAATAATTAAAAATTAAATAACTAATAATTAAAATAATTAAAAATTAAATAACTAATAATTAAAAATAATTAAAAATTAAATAACTAATAATTAAAAATTATTAAAAATGAAATAACTAATAATTAAAAAATAATTAAAAATTAAATAACTAATAATTAAAAATAATTAAAAATTAAATAACTAATAATTAAAAATTAAATATTTTCAATCCAGCTATATATTTCGTATTTAACAATCATTCCACCAAGTCTTTCAAGTGAAAATTAAAATATTTTTTATAAAATACAGTTAAACATTATTATCCTTCTTAATTTTGTATTCAGTTTTACACCTTTATCAAATAATAATTTTTTTGTCCTTGGAAAGAAAGAATTATCTAATATTTAGTAGTAGTTATTCAGTAGATCTAAAGTAGATGTGATGTAACATATCTACGCATTTTGACTACTAAATATAAAAAAAAACGTTTGGAAATATGGGAGCGATACAGAATAATTTCAAATTATATCATTAATATTTATGGAAACAAAAAAATGTAATATATGATATAATGTACCTATTTGAATGTATTAATACTTCTTATAAAAAATGAAATAATTGAAATTTTATGCAAATCTCATTGTAAAAAAGATTAATTATGAAACTGCAGATTTGATTAACTTAGATTTGATCTGAATAATTTTTTTCCTTAATAGTAAAAAAGATAAAAATACGGTGCTGAAAATGAAAATCAACATTTGTAATATTTCACGAAATAATTACAAATGTTATAATTATGTATGGTAATTTGGGAGTATTGATTACATGCAAACATGATAATTTAATAGTAATTTTAAAACTCATGGCTTTGGATTTAATATAATTAGTGTAAACATTTACATTAGAGAAGATTTCTTATAATACATTTTTAGGCAAAATGAAACAGAATTTCACACGTGAGAAAATGGTAAACAATTAGTCAAAAATTTCTACACAAGTTATGTTAAAAATAATCAAAAACAAACAAATACATTAACATTATGAAAATAAACAGAAAAATTTAATTTTTGTAGCAGTTGCTTCTATTTAAAGTTTTTAAAAATCTGTTTTTGGAATATTTTTATGTTGTATATATATTATAGGGGTCTTGGCTGACACAAATTTCGAATTCGTGACCCGGCAGTGCCATGGATGTTTGCAGTGGTTCGGAATCCACTTTAAACCGTTGGTCTCGGTCTAATATGATCGTTAAACGTTGTGGGAGTAATGTTACTCTCATCCGTAGTTTATCTTGAAGCTACACGTGCCCCCTGGGTAGTGCTAAATGAGTAGCAGCAGGGTGCAGCAACCCTTGCTTATGGCATAAAAATTAACTGTCTCTGTATTGCCAGCTGCATTAGAAGAGCTTATGTGATAATCTGATTGAACATGACAATTTTAATTCCTGCCCCAATTCAATAATTGTTTCTTCAGCATTAATTTTTTGATTTTTCGTTTTATTTTAATATTAATTTTACTCTCATATTATTAATATTATAACAATAATTATTTTTATTATTATTTTTTTCTCTTTTAATTCATCTGATTACTTTAACCTCCGTAACTCTTTTTAAACTATCTACGTAACTCTTCTAACTAACCTACGAAACTCTTGCTTTTTTTCTCCTACCCTTGGTGTTCTCCCCACTCAAGTACTCCTATCCACCTTTAGTATTGAATATTTTCCATTTTTTTATCATTCTCAGTGATTTTTTAAGGATATTTTTTTCTGACATAGAATACCCTCACTTACATTCAGTTGTATTTTAAAAAGTATTCTTTCACAATTATTTGCCCTTCTTTTTGGTCTTTGTAAATCATTACTGTGCTGGCATTGGATTGACAGGACTTTTTAAAGTTAATGTGATATTCACTGATTCCTCAACTTTTTTTCATTTTTGTTATCTTTCCCAAAGTGAAACAGACAAGAATATTATTTAATACTACATTTGTTCTATTTGTAATTTTTCATTACATTAATTTTTCCGGAGATTATTACTCAACATTTATTCAATCATGACTGCTCCCTGCTGGAGACTGCATCTCCAATAACTCTCAAACTACAACTTCCCAAAATATTACTTCTCAAATCCAACTTCAAACATTGAACATGGATTTTTCATTAATACTTCTGCTGATAATATGCTTAAAAGCATTGATAGAAATTCTAACCCTGCTAGGTACGATTTCGTTATGCAATTAAATACTCTCGATTCTTGCATTATGACCTCCTACTCATGAACACTTGGATATTTTTGGATACTCATCTGGACGTAGTTCCTTCATGCATTGAAACTGAACCTAATATTGCTAATGTTTCCTTTATCCTGCTATTTCTTCTAGAAAGATTTATTAATTTACTCACGAAAAGGAAATTGAATTTATATATATCTCAAATGGATGGATCAGGTCCCTAATAACTTAAATGTATATCTGTAACTCGAAGGAAAAAAGCCCTCGCAGAAGCAGAAAAACATTTAGCTAACGATCCAACTCAGATCAACTAACATTATCAAACACATACGTCTGCCTTGATCTAGAGGACTTTATTGATTCTCTTTTGACAAAACTGATGATGGCGACCTGATGGCCAATTGGCCAGTGTTCTGGCATTTGGTACCACAGGCTTCAGGTTCAAATCCTGGCGGAGGCATGGATGTTTGTTAGTGGTTCGAATCCACATTAAACTATAGATCCCGGTCTGTTTAGCCTAAATTGTGTATAAAATGACCGTAGAACAACTAACCTGACCAAACCTAACTCTTGATGATGGTATAGTAGCTAACTCCATCCCAGATGATAATATAAACTTTGAATCTGCCTACTTTAATCTGCTCAACTCATCTTTGCAACTGCAATGTAAGTGGAATGCAAAATATTAATAAACTAGCTATTCAGCTATTCTGGGCTTTAAACCCTAAAAATTTCTAAGAAAAGAACTAACACTCCAAAAGTCAAATGTCTACTAAACTATTATCTTCTCTGGTTAATAAGAGGCTGCTTTTACAGCTTTTTGTAAAATTTTCAATTCTTACTTTTATACTTCTTAAATAATTTGTATTTTATTTCTTATTTGTATTGTTATGTGTTTTAAAATTTATCTTGATGCTTCCAAAATTTAGTTGTATATTTGTTTGTTACTTACTTTTGTAAACCTTATGTGTTACTTTTGGTACACCAGAATTACTTGTAAATTGTAATTAAAAAACAATGAAAAAAAAAAAGTGGCTGATTTGGTCACAATTTATTTTTTTTAAACGTTTTATTTATTTTAGACAATTGTTAGTTTTTATTTGCTTTCAGATTTTTTACGGGGATATATATTATTTATGACATCAAATTCTGAGTAAATAAAAGACACACTATCTTTGATAAATATTTCATTAATCTATATAGTCATAGACTACTTTGTGTCGTATTCAAATAAGCCCAGATTGAAATTCGTCTCACCTATTTTTCACATAAAATGATTATTATAGAATAAATGTCCTTAAGGAATAAAAACCAGACAGACATAGTTGTTGTGGACAAAGACCTTGCGCTGGTATGCACAAAATGAATTTGCTTCTATTCGTACATTTCCGTTCCTGTTTCATCTTAGTTTAAATTAACATCACTCTTCCTTACGAAAGACATAAAAATCATAAATAATTTATAAATGTTAATTTTATGATATCATGACAAACAATTGAACGAAAAGAAATATACATGTAGTAACTCTTGAAGCAATTTAACCATAATCACTTCCATTTAACTGTTTACAACGTCTATGCGTTAAAACGTTTAAAGTTATTACGATAATGGCTTTTATACAGAATTTTGATTAACATGTAATGTATAAGCTTAAGCCTTTCTACAGAAGAGCTTTCAGAGTGAGTTATAGATTAAGTTACTAAATGTCTTCTGTAGGATTTATTGCTACTGTGATAAAAATACAAGATAATTTTCCGTGAATTTTGATGAGTCCTACTCTTGTAGATCGCATTAAGATCATAAAACAAGAAATACTGAAATCTAATTTTTACTTTCAGATGAGGAGGATAACGAAGAATTCATTACCTATGCAGAAATGTACGAAGAAGTCGAGAGGTACGCTGCAGCGTTCCGGAAGAATGGACTTCAAATGGGTGACAGAGTGGCATGTAAGTGATTATGGTATTATAACTGATATTCGTAAGAATACTATCCTCAGAAAGAATGTTAAGCTGTATTAAACAACTTAATACAATTAAAGAGTTAAATTTTTGTTAAAGTAGCCATCAGGGGACAAATCCATTCAGAAAGTTGTTGAGATTGTTCTTAAATTCAGTCAGTCACATTTTGAATGGATGACAGAGTAGCATGTAAGTGATTAGGTATTATAACTGATGTTCATAAGAAGACTATAATCAGGAAGAAAGTTAAATCAGTCACATTTTGAATGGGTGATAGAGTGGCATGTAAGTGATTATGGTATTATAACGTTATTATAACTGATATTGATAAGAATACTATCATCAGAAAGAAAGTAAAGATGTGTTAAACAACTTAATACAACTAAAGAGTCAAATTTTGTTAAAGAAGCCATCAGGGGGAAAATCCATTCAGAAAGTTGTTAATGAGATTAATTAATGAGATTGTTCTTAAATTCAGTCAGTCACATTTTGAATGGATGACAGAGTGGCATGTAAGTGATTAGTTTATTATAACTGATGTTTATAAGAAGACTATCATCATAAAGAAAGTTAAGTCAGCCACATTTTGAATGGGTGACAGAGTGGCATGTAAGTGATTATGGTGTTATAACTGATATTCATAAGAATACTATCATCAGAAAGAATGTTAAGTTGTATTAAACAGCTTATGCAATTAAAGAGTCAAATTTTATTTAAGAAGACGTCAATGCACCGTTCTTTAAGAAAGTTTTCAATGAGAAATCTGTCCTTAAATTCAGTCAGGCACATTTTGAAGGTGTTCTATATGCTTCACCATTTCTGTTTTTCTCATTAGTATTACCATCCTTTATTTGCAAAGTAGAGAGCTGATTTTCGTTATATTTGTGAAATTTACAGGAAATAAATACTTTTGAAAATAAACATAACACTTGGGCAAGGACAGAAGTAAATCCAGAAACTGCTCGGATCTAGCTAGAGGACAATCATTTAGCCCTCGTCGAAATGAATAATTTTAATAATTAAAAAAATATAAAAAAATAATACGTTGAAACTATTTTTCATTGCAATTTTAAGGAGAAAAATATCTTTTTTTAATACAAATAACTGATTTCATATAATCGATTTTATAAGAAAAAGCATTATATTATTCTTGTATTAAAAATATGTTTTTCCCTACATATATTTGAGCTTATCTATTATCAGGAAAACAATGTCAACAATCATATAAACAGGGTGATTATAATAAAGTCCCACTTTCAAAATGCTGTAAAAAAAGAAACACTCGTCGCAATGAGTTCAAATTTGAACTGAGGATATTTGACAAAGGGGTAAACAATACGGCATCAAAAAAAGTTCCAAAGTGTATTGATAGATGACACTGTGAGCTGCATAAAGAAAGTGTATTCGGCCGCCAGTGATATTTTGAATCGAAATTACAACGTATTTATCATGAGTTGCACATTAATAAAATGACTTCCAAGTCATTCAATAGTTGTGATACTGTTAGTGGAAACCCCACACACCACGGCAAGGTCATACCAAATTGGGTGGGGAAAATCGGCGGAACTTTTACTTTTGATACCATACCGTTTCCCCCTTCTTCAAGTATCTTCAGTTAAAAAATTTAAAATTGTGACGAGTGGTTCTTTTTTTTACAGCATTTTAAAAGTGGATATATATATATATGTTTATTTACAATACACGTGTATGAAAGTGTATTTCATCAAGGTAAAGTGATAACTTACTGTGATATTTTTAATGAAATAACAATGCTTCGTACAATGAATAAATATTCATAAGAAGAATAGAACCGTTTCATTCCTGTTGAAAATATTTCTTATTTACCACAAATCCTAAACACAACCATTCTTTTGAAAACAAACAATGCTTTATGTTATTTACATCCGGTATTTCAGCATTATTTTCTAATTAAACTCGTGTAACGTATTATTTAAATACAATACCATTGATATTTGTCTATCATGGAGTCATATTATTACTATGGAGAGACAAAATATAATTATCAACTACAATGAGTGTTCCGTGTCAACAACGTAAATATTTTATTTAAATATTAAATAATAGAAAATAGGCATTCAACTTATAACCAAAAAATACAAAAAAAAATTAAATTAGGTCGTGAATTTTAATCAGAAGAATAAAGAAATAAGGTAATAAACACCTGAGTAAGTTTTAATTAATGAAAATGTTTTGCAATGAAACAGTAGTTTGTTAGTCAAATTTAACGGCACATTCTTTAAAATATTCAAAGAACAACAAACCCACTGTATACAAGGTCATATCTAGTCATTGTAATGACAATTACGGAAACAATGCAGATAACAAACATTATATTTTTTGCATTATACTCTTTTTATTGGATGTATTTATTGAAATCATTTCCACTCAAAATTTTTGCTAAATTAAAATCTATAAAAAAAAAAGGTTATACTTATTTATCTGCAAAAATACTTGAATAATTAAAGCCTCTTTGCCACTGGTAAATTTATTTTGTATTAAAAGGATATTTATATACATTAATTTAAAATGGAAATTAATAGAGATAAAATCAAATAATTTTTTGAGCAATTAATTACTTTGTTTGACTAATATCTTTGCAATTATGATAATAATTTTTATAATCAATTTGTGCTATATTTATTGAAATATTATTTATTCAGCTTATCGTGGCAAGTTAAAATAATAATTACTTTTATTTCAAATAACCAACATTTATTTACCAACAACGGTTATTTTTTAAAATAAAGGTTATGTGAAAATGTTTTTTACGAATTTATTTCAGGCTATATGTCGAACAGGAAAGAGGCAGTGTATGCCTACTTAGCAGCCACTAGTATTGGAGCCTTATGGGAGGCCCATTGCCATTCTATGGCGATAAAGTAAGCAAAATAAGTATTTCTACTGATAACTTCCTACTTCTTACGTAGGAAAATAAGCGATAACTTCCTTCCCTAATAAAATCAGCTTAAAAATGTATGCAACTCATTCTCTATACATTCAAAAATGAACTTACCCTAAAGTAATAAACTAATTTATAATTTATTACGCTAAAGTTAAATGTTCCTAAAGTAATAAACTGTCAATGAGATTAAAGCAATAAATTACATAGTATTTAAGGTAAACAACTAGCGTAATAAATTATAAATGACAATCTTTTTTTTGGAAAGGAATTTGTTTATTAAAATCTAGTATATGTTTATTCTACATCAAATGAAATGATAATAATATCATTTAAAAAATTTTCTGATGTAAAACATGTTATTAATAAACATTAAAAATAGCTAATTAACAATATACGAGGTGCAATTAAAAAATTCTTCATTACCACAATATAAAACATTTGTTTTTTTTATTACCATTATTCTTTTTTGCAAAGGAAATTCATTAGCTGCACTGTAACTGTGACCGAATGTTTTGAAAAAATCTCAGAGGACCCGAAGTTTCTTGAGATAATCGTTACTGGTGATTGGACCTGGGTTTGCTCTTACGACTCAGAGACAAAGATGTAGTCATCAGAATGGTACACAAAGACTTATCCTCGACCAAAGAAGTCACATCATGCCAAATTCAAAATACAAGTGATGCTCATTGCGTTTTCGACATAGAAGATGTGGTACACAATGAATTTGTACCAGCCGGATAAACTGTTAGCGACCCTTCGTACGTGCAAGTTTTGAAAAACTGAGAGAGGTAATTCGAATAAAGCGTTCTGCCAAATGATAAGGATTATGGTTGCTGTATCACCCCAATACTCCCTCCCCCATATCGATCGTTGTGAAGACATAGCTTGCAGAAAAGAATATTCCATTCCTCCACCAACCTTTACTCACTGGATTTAGCACCATTGATTTCTTACTCTTCCCCTAAATCAAAATAGGCCCCAAATGTAACCTTTTGCCACCGTAGAAGACAACAAAACCAACGTGACCGAAGATACCTATCGTTATTCCGAAGATACCTGTTGTGGTACCTTCGGAAGATTGGCCATTCCTGTTGTGGTATCTTTCAACGAAACTCCAGAAATTAAAAATATTATCATTATTCCTTCTTAAATTTAGCATATTAATTGATTTTTCTTGAGCTACGAGTATTTGTTATTTTTCTATTTAGTTTTTAAATATGAAGACTTATTTTATTTTAAAGTGTTGGATGAAGAAAGAAAGAAAGAAATATTTCTAAAATTACTTTTAACATGGCAACTATATAAATTCAAAGGGGCAGCTACCTTTAAATGTCTTCCCAAAAGGCAATGCCCTCTCTTCACTGTGCACCAAAGGGTTGATTATGGTATACATAAGATGAGTCCAAGGTCAACGAATTTACAAAAACAATAACAAAAAAAAAATCATATGATAGAAATGAATTTAAAATATATAAAATAATAAATAATAATCTTAATCATTAATGATTTTTTTTTATTCAAATGCAATTAAAAGATAAACATTCCAAAAATAATTTGTTACTTGATTATTATTAATTTGAGACCTGTCTTAATGAATAATTGACTTATTGAAAAAAAGAAATCTTGACGAATAATCGTTGAATTTGCATGCACCAAGACATGGTGCATTTCACGCACCATGTCTTTTAATAGTAAAAAATTAAATGCTGTAATTTCGTTTTTGCTTTTTTACAGGCTGCTTCCAAAATCATCCGTCCAATGTTACCAAAATTTCTGTTCACCGTAGACAGATTTCTAGATCTCAAAAAGGAGAAAAATTTGATGCAGAATATACCAATCATTGTGAAAGGTATGAAATCTTTTTCAAGATATTAAGATTCAGAATATTAAAACTAGTTAAAATGCAAGATGTGTAAACGAAAATATTTCATTTTGTATTATCTAGGAATGCATAATTAGATTCTTTCACTTTTCTTTCTTCGAAGGCCTTTGTGAAAGGTATAAAAAGTTTTTCTTAGTTTAACTAATTCGCACCTGTAGATTCACGTAAAATTCAGAATATATGGATCAACGGCTAATATATTCATGGAAAAATCTCTTTGAAAAATTAGATTAGCTTTAAACTATATAACATGAGTTTGTTGTTGTTTCTTATCACACTTAGTCGACAGCAACATCTAGATCAAATCCATGAACCCGCGTGTCTGATAAAGGGTAAAAAATGCTTCATTGCCGACAAGTCATGATAAAGGGTAAAAAATGCTTTTCTTTTTTGTCCTTGACCTTACGGCATAAAGTCATGGCGCATCTAAAGGAAGAAGTCGGCCTGTACCCCATCCGGTTATACCCCGGGTACTAGGTACACATTTTAGTCGCCTGTTATGACATGCATGGATTACACTGGGACTATTCTAACCCGAACCACATGGGGTACACTATAAGTTTTAATATACCAAAGGTGGATTACTTAAATCTCACCAGGTACTAAAATCCCACTTTTGTACAGCACAAACTAATCGGAAACCTAAATGATCATAAGATCAGGCATTCGATTGGCTATGATTTTAGTATTCTGGGGTAGAAATCTGTCTTAATAGTCTTCTCATGGTCATGTAGTCTGCAAGAACGCTAAAATTTTATCCCCACTATTAACGTGCTCTACACTCAGTGGTTAAAACGAGTCTTGATGGATATAGAGAATCGACGTCAACATTTAGACTGTTTGGAATGCATTTTTTTCTCTCTCATTAGAAGAAAATTTTGCACAATTAACCTAAAAAGTCCTTTCAGAACGCATTATTTCCCCTTTCTTGTGAATTAAACAAAAACGTATCGTTGGACAAAAATTTAGTGTAATGGGAAATCTGTTAAAATTTTTACCATGTTAATAAATGCAAAGGACAAGAGTGAAAATGCCTAGTATTGGTAAAAAACGGTCAGAGAATACAACATGCTTTTAAACAGATGTGCTGCGATTGATCGCATTTTTAAAAATCTTAATCTTGATTTAAATGATTTAAGCAGGATGATTACTTTTGTGGCAAGCTGATTGAATAATATAATTTTACGTTTCGCAACGATGTATTATTTGCAGATGTCGTAATTATTATCGGACTGATTTTATTATGAAAAGAAATTCATGTCATTTATATTGACGAAACCTATATCCTTTAATCACTGATTAAGATTAATGATTTACATTATGTGTATTAGGAACACTAGCACAAATGGCATTTGTTTTTCGTTACGCAATAAACAAACAATTTTAATCAAAAGTATTCAGACGAATTCCTTTCTAATTTACTCGCTCGTCAATCCTCATTGTCTTTTAAAAAAAATTAAAATGAACATTAAATATACCTCAACAAATGATTCCTAATTAAGTTAAGAGCCTGTTTCGATTTTTTTTAAAAATGCTGTTTTTTAAATTAAATAAAATTACATAAAACAGATTCATTGTTAAACGCTTTTTAGAAAAAGTGCAGTGTGAAGCCATGCGTGCCTTATCCTATTCGAGCGATAAATCTTTTAGATTCCTCATCACCTGGAGGATTAATTCAAATACTAATTGCTTATTTCCTTGAGTTTAACAGGCGAAAGCAAGTTGATTACTCAACGTCTATTGTATTTCAGTAGATCAACACAAATATAATGTAGTTCGATCGCGTCATTCACTCTGCAAGGCTATTTGTGATCCAAAAAAACTCTAATTCCGGAATTTTTCTCAGATTAAATACACGAAAAGAAAAGCAAAATACCGAAGGACAATACGATCAGTGAGGTGAGAAATAGCCTATGCAATAGTTAAAGTGCTTGCTTTATTTATGTTTAAATTTATCATTGTTACTGATGAAAATCTAAATTCAGTTGAAATGATATTTAATAATAAAATGGTATTATTTAAAGATATTTGCATTAACGTGGTTTAAATAGAGCGTGCATTGTTTGATCATGAGTAAGATAACTATACAATCCACGCTGTTTTATATTTCAAACACTTTAAAATGTTCGGATTTTTCGGTTTTATCAGAGCATTTAGATTTTTGCCAAATATATCCTGTCAGTCGATAAGATTGAACTGATATGTGTTGTTAATTATAGCTTTTGTCTCTTTTTGCAAACATTGCATGCAAATTACTTGATTCTTTTCATAGATAAGTAAGCAACCAATTTTAACTATTTTTTTCACAACATTTGTAAAGTTTAAATAGTCTCATATACCAAGCTAATACTGTAATAAGCTTGTTTCATAAAAGATTGTATTTGTTTTTTGTTTTTGTTTTTACGTTCTAATTTCACAAATATTTTCGCTTTGATTACTCACTGCATAATATTCACGAATATTATGCTTAGAGTAATCAAAGTGGGGTCATTTATATTATATAATCTGTGCAATCGCTAAACATGTTGATCACTCCGCTATAAGATTATCATTTTAATGGGACAATCAATATGTTTATCATCATTTGTTTATTCATCATGAACAAATGATTATAAGCATATTCATCAAACATATTCTATCGTTCATCATATGCTCATTCATCATCATTTCAATGGATTTTTCTTTTGATGCTACAACAATTTGAAACCAACATTGCCAGAGGTGTAACATTCTGAGGTATAACCTTCTGTACATAATTCTTCAAATTCTCTTTCCATCCTACAGATTTACTGTACTCCTTCACAGCTTATACAATGAGCAAATTCCATTCGATTTTGTTGCTTAAATTTCGACTGAGATATTCCTTCCTCAGTTCAATGGACTAACTACTGAATCGCTCCAGTTCTTGTACTAACACAACCTTGCGCTGTCAAATGTTAATTCGATATTCTAAGTGCATCAACTATCAGATCTTCATTCACATAAACAATTATAAATTAAAGCTTTATACAACTATTGATTATACGCTTTGATAGACCACGGTCGTTACAGCCCATCCCATCAAATGTGAATCTAAATAATTGACAAGTCAGAATTCATCGTTGACTTTTAAGCCGTAAGGATATAATTAAGATAATTGACTCTCCCTTTTTTATTGCTTTTGCAAAAATCAGTAGCAATTACTCCTAATTATTTATCAAATAACAAGATTTGCTAAATGGTTGTCAAAATGTTGAATCACAAGATGCAATTACCTAAGGATTCAGAACAACAGTCATCGTAAAAGAATTGTTTAGGTGTTGAAATCTTGAGTAATTTCACTAGACCGGAAGAATCATTGCTAAAAGTTTAATCATGTTTACAACGCTAATTCATTAGGTTTTTTTTTAACTGTCAGTCAAGTCATTAACTTATTTGCCTTTGAGTCTAGTAGATTATTCTAGTCATTTGTGCTATATTGCTGGATAAGTAAAAATGTTCTGCAATTATGAAAATCAAAAGTGAAAAAAAGGAAATTTATAACTTTTTAAATTTTAATTAGAACATCAGTTTAAAAGCAAAATGTTAGTCACATTGGAATATAGACCAATGATGGTAATTGATTGTTTTTAGTTACACAAGAAAGTACCTATGGTTATAAGATACTTATAGTTGATTTTTTAAATTAAATTTGAATTAAATTTTAAAAATAAAATAAAATGAGATTTATTTTCTAATTGAAAAATTTTTATCAATAACATTTAGATTTACAAAGGATTTTAAAGTAATTAAAGCATTTAAGAAGATTTACTAAAGATTTTGCCGATTTATATTCACAGATTGGCATTAATTACTTTAAAATCAGATTATTATTAGAATCTGCTAACTTATACGACCTACTTTAAGACAAAGTATTATTCCTTGCTAATTGATTTACATAAAGAAGACTGAATTAATTCTTTCACTATAAATATACCAACATTAGCATTTGGCAACGCTTAAAATGTTAAATTCTCCTTATCAGATATTTTACCATTTCTAAACTTGTTTATAAGTTTCATTGACTAAATATTACTAATGTCATTTCCTGTTATGTTAAATCTTTATACATTTATTCTAAGACAAGCATGAACAACAACCCCCCTCCCCTCAAAAAAAAAACATTTAATGAGTTATTTTAATGTCCCAATTAACTTTTCAAATTAAAAGTCTAAAAAAAAATAATAATAATAAAAAATCTGTCCGTAGCTACTTTTTTGTGTACAATGCCGATTTCAATCAGTAGAAGCAAATTGATGACTACTGACCCATTAGTTCATTGTTAAAAAACAACACTTTAAGAGAAAATTTATCGTTAAGGGGTTAGACTGTTTCGCAACGAGTCAACTCTTAAATGCTTTAACGATGATTTGCAATTGCGAAAATCACCCTTAATTGCTACAGACGTCAGCTGATCACCAAGACGATTTCAAAGCTATTCGAATGCCGAATCGTGGTGCTGGAATCCTCTGGGATTCGGAGTAGTTCACGAAGAACTGCGTGCGTGGCTTATTGATGTTTTGTTGTGGCACGTGAAAGCCTCGCTACCCGCCGGGAATCCTTCGACCTCCTTTTTGGAACAAAAACACTTCGTCTCTCCCCTCTGAAAAGGTCGACGCGGAAGTGTTCTCACTTTCGTGACCGACCTCAAAGGGATATCCTCTTCAGATCTGGGTGCTGCTTTTACTTTCCTTGGATCATGATGATGATTAGATTCGTGTATTTAACTTGGGTTCCATTATTTGATTTCTAATTAATTATCGATATATTAATTAACTTCCCTTATTTTTTTTAAAATTATTTTCCTAATTTATTTATTATTTTCCTTATTTATTTATTTATTATTTTCATTATTTGACGTATAATTTTATTTGAGTCTAAATAACTTATATGTCACATGATAAAATGCATAAAGGTTATGAATATGTATTGAAAGGATAAATATTATAAAGTTTAATAAATATCAATATAATAGCGTAGAATAAATATTATAAAGGTTAATAAATATTGATATAATATCATCATCATTGGCGCAACAGCCCATAGTGGTCCAAGGCCGTCTTCTACTGGCAGATTTCGAAACATGAAATGTCTTCTTTTACGGGGTAGGGTTGTCAGCCCTAGGCTCAATGCTCTACAATCATGTTAGACTGGAACCTACGGTTTAAAGTGGATTCCGAACAACTACAAACACCCATGGCACCGCCGGGACTCGAACCGGAAACCTGTGGAAACCAGTCACTCGCCTCTCTCATGCCCCATACAAAATTAAAAACAACTTTCTTGCAAGTTATTAAAAAGCAGATGCTTCTATGGTTTCATAAAATGAAAAATACAAGGGAATGAAATATTACATGTAATGAAATATTTTTTACTAATAAAAGTGACGTATACATAGGAAAGACATAGACTAACATAGAATTAACACAACGCTAGCCACTTGGCCATTCAGGCCCTATTGATAAAATAACGTATAATAAATATTGAGGTTATAATATATATAACAACATAAATATTACAAAGGTTAATAAATATTAATATAATAACTTATAATAAATATTATGAAGATTAATAAATATCGATATAATAACGTATAATAAATTTTATGGAGGTTAATAAATATTGAAATAATAACGTGTAATAAATATTAGGAAGATTAATAAATATTGATATAATAACGTCTAATAAATATTATGAAAGTTAATAAATATTAATATAATAATGTATAATAAATATTATGAAAGTTAATAAATATTGATATAATGACGTATAATAAATATTATAAAGATTAATAAATATTAATATAATAACGTATAATAAATATTATAAAGGTTAATAAATATTAATATAATAACATAATAAATATTATGAAGGTTAATAAATATTAATATATTAACATATAATAAATATTATGAAGGTTAATAAATATTAATATAATAACATATAATAAATATTATGAAGGTTAATAAATATTAATATAATAACATATAATAAATATTATGAAGGTTAATAAACATTAACATAATCATCATTATCATCATTGGCACAACAGCCCTATTGTGGCCAAGGCCGTCTGCCCACTGGCATATTACGAGACGAGAGATGTTTCTTTTTACGGGGTAAGGTTGTCAGCCCTACGCCCAACGCTCACAGCCATATTAGACTGGGACCTACGGTTTAAAGTGGATCCCGAACCACTACAAATATTCATGGCACCACCGGACTCTAACCTGAAACCTGTGGTACCGAGTGCCAAAGCGCTAGTCACTCTGTCATTCAGGCTCTTATTAATATAATCGCATAATAAATATTATAAAGGTTAATAAATATTGATATAATAATGTATTATAAATATTATGAAGGTTAATAAAAATTAATATAATAAAGTATAATAAATATTATGGTTAATAAATATTGATATAATAACGTAGAATAAATATTATAAAGGTTAATAAATATTGATATAATAATGTATTATAAATATTATGAAGGTTAATAAAAATTAATATATTAAAGTATAATAAATATTATGGTTAATAAATATTGATATAATAATGTATTATAAATATTATAAAGGTTAATAAATATTGATATAATAATGTATTATAAATATTATGAAGATTAATAAAAACTAATATAATAAATATTATGGTTAATAAATATTGATATAATAACGTAGAATAAATATTATAAAGGTTAATAAATATTAATATAATAATGCAGAATAAATATTATAATTGTTATTAATACGTACTACTTTATTGAAAAATTCCTCTAGTAGTATTTGATTCTGTGTCAAATTTATAAAATATACCCACACAAATTAAAATATTTCATATTTATTTTTAAAGAATTATAAACATGCTAGATATTTTTTTTTTTTTTTTTTTTTTTTTTGTGCAAACGAGTGACCAAGTTACATTGAATACAATCAGCTTATGACCTTTTGAAAGTCAATGCATCCTTGCCTTAAGGCATTTTAATGATGAAATTGACTGGTTTGAGTTGCTTTCTTTAACCCTATTCGTAAGAAAAAAATGACACCGGAGAACATCTACAGAAAACAACTTATTTTAATTATTAATCATATTTTTTTTTTTTTTTTTGAAAAAACCAACAAAAGTAATTGCTACACTAACTTGTTTCACGTAAACATTGCAAACAAAGTGCTGTCAACAGTTTAAGCTATTAAATTTATTGATGATTTGCAAAAATTACTGTTTACATCTATATTGACATACTTTTTGACATCAAATGCTTAATGCTCAAATTTCCCATTCTACTGTGCAGAGAACAACAGGTATACGAAATAGTGATTTCTGCTATTTGATCCAATTTTTGTGTTGTTATTGCATAACATTTGATATGAATCGGAACACTTTTTAAAAAGCTTTTCAATTGATGCTGTTTATTGCTTATGACTCAGTGATTTATTGCATTTTCAGTCCTACTTTTTATGATCCAGTGAACTAATTGTGAATGTACTTTTAAGTTTAAAGAAATTATAGGAATTGGTCTAATGACACCCTATTTCCCATATAGTTCATTTTTGTCTTTTACAGATTATAACCTACCCATGTCATAATAAAATGAAAAATGTACGGTTATTAATATTTGAGAAATTTATCTATTCATATTTTAAATATGGAAAAAAAAAAAACTATTTGACACAAAAAAGTATGGATAAAACCAAATCATTCAGAAGTTTTCTTCGTATTTCTGGGAAACTTAAATATTGAAAAAAATTCTAATGCTATGAGGTTTTTTTTTGAGACAATATCCGAAACATACTATAACTATTAATAAATGTAACTAGTAGAGATACATAGGGTCTGATGGCCGAGTGACTAGCGCTAGCTGCCACAGGTTTTGGGCTCGAGTTCCGGCAGTGCCATGGATGCTTGTAGTGGCTTGAAATCCACTTTAAACCGTAGTTCCCGGTCTAATATTACAGTAGAGCGTTAGGCGTAGGGCTGGCAACCATACCCCCTTAAAAAGAAAATATCTCCTATCTCGAAATCTGCCAGTAGGCAGACGGCCTTGCCCACCCAAATAGAAAAAAATAGAATTAGAGGGAATAGAATGTATATTAAATACAAAAATTCTAATTATTTTTGTATCTATGATATGTGTGCAAAAGCAATCAAAAAATAAACATTTACTTAACATTTATGAAAAAATCGTAAGAAAAGCAAAATTTATAGGCTTAAAATTTTAATAATTATAGTAAAGTAGAAATTACACTCTGAAACTTTGAATAAGTTTGCAATTAATTGTAATATATCAAACCTCAGTGAAACTATTTAAAAAAAACCAGTTTCTATTTTATTTAAATTTGCAAAGTAGACGATGAATTTCCAAAATAAACATTGAAAGATAATATATATATATATATATATATATTTGGTTCGATAATTTTTATTAAATATAATTAAAAACGATTAGCCAATTTGCATCATAAATAATCAAATATAAATAATAAAATAAAATACATAAAATGAATAATTAATTTCTTGACCTCAACATTTAATTTAAATATAATTTACAAAAAAAAAAAAAATCAACTTTTACTTTAATTAATGATCCAAAGAAATCCCCATCAAATAAAAAAACTTATTAAAAAGCTAACAAAGCTTTTTATGTTCTTATATAAACAGGTTAAAAGGTTTGGTTATATTTTTTTATGTTCTTATATAAGAACCCTACTAAGATAAAAAATAACTAAGAATAACAATAAGAACCTTACTTATATAAGAATCTTATATAAGGAGTTCTTGCACAAACAATTTATAGCTTTTTATTTTTTTCATAATGTTGTTTGTGTCTCATGTAGTAATTGCCGTATAAACACACCTGGTTTAATTTAGATAATTACCGTAATTATATATATTGACTTCATATCTGAAATCTCGATTTTGCATGAGATATATGCTACATCTCATTAAATAAACATTTGAAGTATCATTAGTGCTTTTTATAAAATGCAATATTTTTACAGATTTGGACTGCTTGGAAAAGATCATCATATGCCCAAGCGTAGAGGAAACATTGTCCATGGACATAAAACAGGTGGATCCCAGATGGTAAGACAAATATTCTTGATTATTATTTATGTAAAAGATTTATGTAAGACATAAATGAAATAATGTTAAGTGCCTGAGGAATTAAAAAGAAATTATATCTATTTATAGGAGAATTTGAATATCGTTCGATGTTTTGGAATAATATATTTCTTTTTGATTTTTGTAACATGTGTGTTATAATAATGATAGACATATTTCTTATTTATGAGTTATATCATTATTATTAAAATGCCAAATTTCATTAAAGTATTTAATTTTTAAGTAAATTTATCTATGAATATTAAATGATTTAATTTAAATCTTTAATTTTGAAATGTGTAATGTACAGTGAAAAGTTTAATACGTGTACAATAGCATCATACCATGAAATTAAATTACAACAAAATTTTTAAAATCTTTGTCATTTTTTAATTATAATTATAATTAATTAAAAATATATTTTTATAAAAAAGTAAGCTGTTAACATTAGCTTAGTATATCACAAAGTCCACCGATTAATTTTAAATAACACATAATATTTAATTTTTTTTTTTAAATGTTTAATATACCATAATATTTTTTAAGTAAATTTATCTATACATATTAAGTGATTTAATTTAAATACGTGTGCAATGACATTATACCATGATATTAAATTAAAACAGAATTTTAAAAATCTTTGTTACTTTTTATTATAATTAATTAAAATTATGCTTTTTTTTTTTTAAATAAGCTATTAACATAAGCTTATTATGCCACAAATAAAGTCAATAAATTTTAAGTAAAAGTCCAAATGTTTAGTCTATTAATATCTTTTAAAAAATGTTATTTATTCAAAGAATTTTCTTCACTGACAAGCAATTTTTGTTCTTACTTAATATTTTTAAAGGATAAATTCAGAAATAAAACGATCCAATTAATAAAATTATCGAAAAACATGTTCATCATAAAATGATTTCAAAACTTAATGTGGAAACATGCATGTAATTCTCAAGAACTGAAAATTTAATATGCAAAATCAGTAATATTTTTTTATAATACAGAATTATTATTATTTGCGTTTTTTTAATTTATCTTTGCAATTTTCAGCTGCTTTTTGGATGATTTCTTGAAGTCAGGTCGAAATTCAGATGGCAGCGTGCCTCTTCTAACTTTTGAGCAATTGCCTGCCAACTATCCTGTATGCATTAACTTTACGTCTGGTACCACAGGCCAACCTAAAGGCCTCATTCACTCAACTGCCGTAAGTGTACTTTATAAATAATTCAAAACTGAGAGTAATGTGTATTTTAATATATTATGGGATATTAATTTATTCTAATTACACTAACTGCACATTAAATATTTTCCTAAAAATGATGAAAGAAATTAAGGCATGTGACTGATGAAAGAAATTAAGGCATGTGACTGATGAAAGAAATTAAGTATTTGTAATACACTTATCAAAATTTTACAAAATCAACACAATATTTTTTTTTTCTTTTTGTAAGAATATTAAATATCATAAAACGATCCAGACGCTTTGGTGAATGTTCATATAATTCACACATTTTTACAACTTAAATCTTGCTAAACCTATTAGATAATGATAACTTTATATTAAAAATAATTTTTTTTTATCGATAGATAGTATTAAATCGAAGCTTTTATATTTTTTATGTCTTTTCAAATATTCATAACTCAATTGGGGAAAAAAAAATACCTAATCGTTAAACAAAGACTCGCGAATGTGCTGCCATCTGTTATGCACAATTAGAACTTAACTAACTTGAGGCAGCTCAACACTCATTTCCCCTCTCTTTACTTAGTATCTACAAAAGTAAAATAACTAAAAAATTTTAAAGTAAAAAATATAACTTTAAATTACTTAAAATTTTTTTATTTTTAATATAATAATCATATATATTTATAATATAAAATACAAATCAAAGTTAGCAAAATTAAAAAAAGAATTATAAAATATCAAAATTATTAAAATAATAACAGTATATATATATATTTTTTGTAATTGAACTTTAACTACATAAAACTTTATTTACTTATTTACTGAATAGATATATAGTTAAAATAATTATTTAAGATAATTGTTAACATTAACGACATTATACAATAGATGGCATCACTAGCCTTGAAAATATTACTTGCCGCCGAAAACTGATTGTGCGAACTGACTTGAATAATTCTTTTAAACAGTTAATTTAAAACAACTAATAACAAAATAAATTTCTTTTAAATTTTTTATAAAATTTAATATATTATTTTTCACTCATAATATTATATTAAATCATGTATTATCTTTTCACTCATATAATATTTTACACTCTTATTGGTTTTCACTCATATATTATTTTTCACTCATACATTATTTTTTTCACTCATATTATCTTTGCCTAATTTAAAAAAAATATTACTACTAAAAAGTGTTATTAGTTTGCAATAAATGAAAACTTGGTTGTTAAAAAAAAAATAGAGAATAATTTTTGAATAATATTCTCAAATATAATTACCGAGTTTCCTTTTTAATGGAATTGATTTTTCTAAAAATTTTAACATTAATATTTATTTTATGGTAAAATTTATTAATAGTATTAATTAAAATTTATTAATAATATATTTGCAAAATTTTCTTTAAATTTCATTTATTTTCATAAGGTAAAATGGATTTTTACTTACTGAAAATTTTGGTGTCAAAACACTAACTTGGTAGGATAAAAAAAAAAAAAAAAAAATTGATGTCAGATTTAACATAATACTATAATATCTGCAGATAAGTTAAATTATAAAAGAGGAACTGTCATGTTATTTTTATACAAATATGAATTCATTATAATTATTAAATTATTAATTAATTAATAATAGGAAATCATGTATTAAATATTTACGTGGTTTAATTTAAATTTTAAAAGAAAGAAAATAAATGTATAATTTTATTCACAATACAGAAAATATTAGTTGTTTTGAAACAAATATTTAGTTTTACTTCTCTTATTTCATAAAATATATTTACTGTAATTTATTCCTGTATTTTCAATGACCAACACATTAATTGATGATTTTTAATTTTTTTTTTTTTTTTTAGTCACTACTACCACTTTTCAGAGATTTTAATCTGCACTGTAACTTGGTGAGAGGAGATGTTGTTCTTACTCCATACCCGGTAAAGCTCTATTTTTGTTTATAATATAATTTTTTTAAGGTATTTAAATACAAAATTTATATTTTTATTCCATATTTTGTATAAATTTTTGTTAATTTTTAATATTGACAAACTGTAAAAAAAAAAAAATCTTTCTGTCAACCAATTATTAAGTGGAAATTAAGCAATTTAAAAACGTAATTTGTTTTACAAAAATTTTCTTAGCTGAAATATTTTTAATTTAACTACACGCTCAACTTTGTTTAACGTAAATAATTGGGTTTGTAATTTGCTTAGCTTCTATATCATGAACTTTACTTGCAACATATTTTGTAAAACAAATATTAATTTTTAATTCATTAGTTACATTTAGTTTTTGAATTAATTCCAACAGTTTAAATTCAAAATATACGGTGAAAATGACACTAAAATGTTTCATTCATTTGAATCTGTTAAAATTATTTCAATCATTTTGAAAAAAAAAGAAAATCTATTATTATTATGACATTTTATAATTTCTGAATTATGATGATGTGAAAATTTTCAAAATCATTTTAAATACAAATTTTAAATCTAAAACTGTTTAATTCAAACATTTAATAATATCTTAGTCATAGAAACAATGAAAAAATCAAGACAATAGAAATTTCAATATTGTCATTAACAACAAAAAAAACTAACTATCTGATTGTTTAATAAAAATGCTTAATTGCTTCATAAAAATTAATAATTGCTTGATAAAAATAATTATTAGCTTGATAAAAATAATTAGTTGCTTAATAAAAATAATTAATAATTAATTGTTTAATAAAAATTCATTCTTGTACTTGTTTACTTCAGGTTGGCTGGAATTTGTGGAATCTCTTCATTTCGAATTTCGCTCTCGGTTTGACAGTGGTGCTGTACAATGGGTGCCCCTTCTCTCCCGAAGTTGGCTTTTGGGAAGTCATGGACAAGTACAAGGTGGCCTACACCTTCTTGGCCACCAGCGTCGTGGACAAGATGGAGAAGAATGATGTTGTTCCAGGTAATTTATTTCGGAAAGGAAAAACAAAGCAAAGCAAAAAATAGAATACCTGCTTGAGATTTACTTTCCTGTAAATTTCTATTTCGAAAATTTTTAATTTAGTTTTTAAAAAATTGGTAGAACTTGTAAATTACAAATTGAATTCAGATTCAATGATATCTCCAAAAACAATATATTCAAGGTGATTGATACTTTGATAGAATACATCTTAAAATAGATGCATATTCTATACAGTTACAGTTAATACATTACAGTTAATATCCATTACAGTTACATCTTTAAGAGAAAATATACATTAAAATATAATAAATATAATAAACTTTCCATAAATGAAAATAAATTTAGTGGAATGACAACTTTCATGTAAAACACAAGCTTTTCTGCCTAGTTCTTATAAAGCTTTTTATGCAATCCGTCATTATTCTAAAAGTTAGAGTTGTTTCATACACAATAATACTATACATATTAATATTTAATGGTATAAATTAAAATTTTGATACATAACTATCCTCTTCTTTTTATCCATTGGCGCAACAGCCCCATACTAAGGACAGAAGATGGGTTTTGTTACCGTCTGCCATACTGGATTGCATGCCCCCCCGGGACTCACAATTTCGAGACAGGAGATGTTTTTTACGGTGTAGGTTGTCAGGCCCAACCCTCAATGCTCTATAATCATATTAGACCAGGACCTGGTTTAAAGTGGATTCCATGGTCCCCCACCGGGACTCGAACCCAAAACTGTGGCACCGAACGCCAATCACTTGTCTCTGTCAGGCCCCATACAAAACTAAAAACAACTTTCTTGCGAGTTATTAAAAAAAAAAAGGTGCTCCTATAGTTTGATGAAAATGAATAATACAAAGGGATGAAATATTACATATAATAAAATATTTTTACTAAAAACAAGTTATATAAAAAAAATTTTTAAAGTCAATTCCTTCTTTTTTTCACTATATTGCAGAAAGTCCTTTATAAATAATTTTCATTCATTTTTTTAAAGTTTATCTGGCGCCATCTATTGGTAGATATATACAACTTAAATCTAAAAAAATAAAATTATGTAATTAAATTTAATTACTAGAATTAATATTTGAAAAAAAAATGTATTGACATCAGTGTCATCCACGACAAGTTAAAAAAATGTATTTGAACTCGAGTGGAGGAATAAAAAGTATTTTATTAACGATTGAAAATTTGAACAAGATATATATAGGGAGAGTGTGAGCTAATAGAAGGAATTGAAAAGAAAAAAAAAAAAAATCTCGAATTACAGCAAAATAATAAAAGCAAAAATAATAAAAGTAAATACATACGATAAAAATAATAAAAGCAAATATAATAAAAACAAATACATACGATAAAAATAATAAATAAATACATACGATAAAAATAATAAAAGCAAATATAATAAAAACAAATACATACGATAAAAATAATAAAAGCAAATATATTAGGCTATATTTCAAATTTAATTAAAAATTTTTTGATCATTTAAAATTAAATAATATAGAATACATTAACAACTCAAACACGATCGTTTCAAATTTCAAACGTAAAAAAATTAAGAATAATAATATCCTGAAAAATAAGCTAAATTAAAATCAGACGATTTTTATATTATTGCCAATTTGTAGTTACATTATTTTAAAAATTGAACAATATATATTAAAGGAATAATAAAAATATTTGATAATAAAATAAAAAATAATTAATAATGGATAATATTAAAAACAGACGATTTTTTATTATTTCAATTTGTAGTTACATGATTTTAAAAATTGAATAATATATATTAAATGAATAATAAAAATACTTGATAATATAATAATAACAATTAATAATTAAATGAATAAAAATAATTAATAATTGAATGAATAAAATAATTAATAATCATTAATTAATTAATAATTAGTTATGAGAAAAAGAGATTATTAACTGATTAATGATGAGCAATTCAGCGTGAATATATGAATATTTCTCCCATATAAAATTAAAATTAATTAGATTTAATGAATGAATTAATATTTGAAAAAAACTGCATTAACATCCAGTGTCATCCACTACACGTTAAAAAAAAATGTATTTGAGCTTGAGTGGATGAATAAAAAGTATTTTATTAACGATTTAAAATTTGAACAAGATATATATAGGGAGAGTGTGAGCTAATAAAAGGAATTTAATAAAAGGACGTATACATAGGACAAACAGACTAACATAGAATTAACTTAACATAGACTATGCAAAGTACCTTTTTCAGTTTTGATATATATCTAGTTAGTCTAGTGTATTTAGTAATATAATTAATGAATATTGTAAGAAATATATATAATACATATTGTTATTTATTACATAAATTTTATTTTTTAGGACCTAACTGCAAATTAGAGCATCTGAAAATGCTAACTGTTGGAGCGAGTCCAGTGAAATTGCAAAATTTCGATTTCTTACTCAGTCGAGTTAAGCAAGATATGTTTTTGAATTGTCTCTACGGTAAGTCTATAATACTTTTGTAAAGCTGTTTATTCTTCTTGTTTATGTTTGTATATTCTAATGTTTTTATTATTAGTTTCACAATTTTAATAAGTTATTTAAAATATATAGTTTTTTTTTTTTCTGAGTTAAGTAACAGATTATTTATAAGACACTGCGTGACATGAAAGAGAATTTAGTACGATTAGCGAATTTTTTTTTTCTTTTGCAAAAATATTTACTCTAAAAGTGCTGTGGTTTTATTTTGAAAAATTTCTTTAACTTTCAAATGCAAGTTTAAAAAAAAAAATATTTTACATCATATCTGATATAGTATTGCTGATTTGCTCATTTCATGTTGATAATTCTTCGATATTGGTGATAGACTTGTCAAGTTGTCAGACAATGGTCAAGTTAGTTAAAATAATTAGTTAAAATTAAATTACTCTCAAACATGGTATTGGAAATTCTCATTTCGTAAAAAAAAATTATGGAATTCACTTAATATTTGGTTTATAGTGAAGAATATATAATTATTACTACAATATCATTTACAAAATATAATCTTGAACTTCATCCTTTTTAAACACATTTAACTAAGTTGTCGCTTAAGACATTTGCAATGGACGTTTGAAATTTGTTTCTTGTTTAAAATTGCAATTCAGTTCATTTGTAAATTTACACCAATGATATGCAAAAGAAACTTGAATTGTTGGACTTTATTAGAAATTTAGCACTTACTTTAAATCAAACATTATATTAATGTTCCAACTATGATTTCAACATGTACCATTTATCAAAACAGATGTTTATAATAGTTTATTCAAATTACTTTATTGATCTTATTTTACTTATTGAACATATATTTATTTGATCTTGCAACCGTGCTTCCTCCTGGTAAGAAAGCCTCCCCCCCCCCCCGCCCTTCGGCGTTTAGGAGAAAAGTCAGTGGCCTCATCCGAGAGGAAATATACTTACGCTTCAGATGAGAAACATTTAGTTTATTGTCTCATTCCGAGAGAAAATATATTTTAGCGCATCCCGGCTCATTAGTTGGCCTATAGACTCTCACCTGGAGAGGAAGTATATTTCGCGTATCCCACGCGTTGCTGTGCACCGGGCTTTCGGCTTCGGAATCCTTCTATAATATATGCCTTAAAGACATATATATTGTACTAAAGATTGTATGTCTCTAATGATTTGCGTGCTGTGTTTGTGTAAATAAAGCTGTGAGTTCTCCAACCTGTGCTTTTAATATCTTAACCCAACCACACCCAACTACAATCTGATTGCCAAACCTGCACACTACAATCTTTATATATACACTGAAGTGACAAAAGTCATGGGATACCTCTTAATATCGTGTCTCCCTTCGCCCGGCGAAGTGCAGCAACTCGACGTGGCATGGACTCAACAAGTCGTTGAAAGTCTTCTGCAGGAATATTGAGCCATGCTGTCTCGATTCCATAATTGTGAAAGCGTTGATGGTGCAGGATTTTGGGCACGAACAGACCTCTCGATGATGTCCCATAAATGCTCGATGGAATTCATGTCGGGCGATCTAGCTGGCCAGATCATTCGTTGGAATTGTCCAGAATGTTCTTCAAACCAATCGCGAACAGTTGTGGCCCGGTGACATGGCGCATTGTCATCCATAAAAATCCCATCGTTGCTTGGGTGCATGAAGTCCATGAATGGCTGCAAGTGATCTCAAGTAGCTGAACATAAGCATTTCCAGTCAATGTTCGGTCCAGTCGCACCAGAGGACCAAGTCCATTCCATGAAAAAAACAGCCCACACCATTACGGAGCCACCACCAGCTTGAACAGTGTCTTGCTGACAGTTTGGGTCCATGGCTTCGTGGGGTCTGCGCCACACTCGAACCCTATCATCAGCTCTTACCAACTGAAATCGTGACTCATCGGACTTTTCCATTCATCTAGGGACCAACCGATATGCTCACGTGCCCACGAGTCCCTAAAGACACTCGAGTCGGTCTTCTGCTGGAATATTTCTCCGCACAGTTCTAAAGACAAGTCCCTTGTACGTCCCACATTGATTTCTGCGGTTATTTGACGCAGTGTTGCTTGTCTGTTAGAATTTACGACTCTTTGCAGACGTCGCCGGTATCGGTCGTTAAGTGCAGGCGGTCGACCACTGCATGGTGGGGATGTTATGCCTGAAATTTCAATCTTGACACAGTGGATCTGGGAATGTTGAATTCCTAACGATTTCCGAAATGGCAATGCGTCTGCTGACATTCCGCGTTCAATAATTCCCGTCGTGCGGTCATCATCACGTCAAAACCTCTTCACATGAATAACTAACAAAATGAAAGCTCTGCGAAGGCACTGCGCATTTATACCTGTTCTACGCGATGCTACTGCCATCTGAAAATTTGCATATTATCCCATGACTTTTGTCACTTCAGTGTATATTGTTAGTTATACAGAGATAGATAGATGTTCCAGCATAATTTAGTAATTTAAGAACTATCAGACCATAAGATGGCGCCAATAAATTAAAATTATTGCAAATAAAGAATAAATTATAAACTTACAGTATAAGTTTTTAATTTATTTTAAAACTAACTGTATTACATTCTTAAAAATAAATACTGAAATGTAAAATTTGGGATGCACACCTTTGTCTGATTTAAAAATAAATGCTCATACAAATTATTAAAAATAGATGCTTCTATAGTTAAATGAAAATTGAAATTATTGAGTATTCCTGGATGAGAATGATTGCTTTATTTAACCAGTTTGTAATATTTAAAGCAAGCAAGTTGTTTAAAATCTCTTAATTCTGAACATACTTTTTCCCTAATAAAATTTAGCAAAGTTAAAAATGTTTCCTTTTTTTAATCGGGCAATGCCGTGTCATATCTTCTAATAAAATAATATCAGTAAGCATTTTAAGAATTTCTGGTCTACCAAGAAATTGTTGCATTTTTGAATTGAAGCTTTACGCAACAATTATCACTGATAATGAATTTCCGATAAACGATATCACAATGCTAACATGTGTTATATCTTCGAATCTTGTTGAGAATATTCTATATTTGATCAGTAATCAAATAGATAAAAATCAAATAAGAAACAAAAAAAAGGAGATTATTTTGTGTTTAGAAGCATGTAATCTTTTCATGTTTGTCTTCTCATTTTTCTTACAGTCATACTCCAAATCTTTGTAAACAAACCTCACTTGTGAAGATTTATTATTATTATTTAGTTGTTCTGGTTCAAAAAGGGCTTTAATTTAACCTTCGTGCGGTTTTATTTAGTTTTCACAGATTAGAATAAACCATTTGCAACCGAATTAGAGATTCATTGGTTCACTGACTCCCGTAATGAGTCTGGCGGTTTTCTTTGTCATGATCTTAGAGAAAGATTTTTGTAAACAAAGCTTCCGTTGGCGCAAGAAGAAATCCCGATCACTTCCGTTCCACTAGCCTTGAAGGCATTGACACCATTTCCTATTTTAGGGCACCATTTTGACACCATTCTGCTTTAACAATTGTTACATTTTCACTCTGGCGACGCAATGCATGGATGACCTTGGAGATGCATCAATTTTTGAACCACTCTCCCGTGACCATGGAAATTTGGGGTAAAGTTACTTTTTTTCCCCCAAAAGAAAAAGAAAGTAATCTTTGATATCAGCCATCCGAGGAAAAGATATTGTTTGCAACTTTTGTCAAATTTGTTGTTAAGTCCTTAACTATGTGTTAGCTATAAGTGGTATCACGATAAGAATGTAGTTTACAAACATAGTTGACGTTATAATTCATGATTTTCAATTGTTTTATAAAGGAATTTTGAAACTATTTTCTTGTTCGCTTGGTCTAGAATTTTCTGTTTTTTAATCTGAAATTTAACTGATGTATCCATCAAAGTTCACACGCATGTGAATCTCTGATGTATCATCAGAGATTCACACGCTTTCTCATAAATATGCATATTCCACTAAGAGGATTATCACAAAACCAAATAAGTTTTCTTCTGTGAATTTTTTTCTTGTTTTATTCAATAAATATATCTTCTATTTACACTAAAATTAGGTTTTAATTTTTATGGCGGATGCCAATTTTTACTCAGAAATTGTGATTTCAGGTTTTAGCCGAAGTGGTTAAATAATAATCTTAAAAAGACTACGATTAATGACTTACTTTTGTTTACATGGCATATTTACGTATACATGATTATGCGTGCTGTTTAAGAGAACTTCTTTCTCTCTATTCAATTTTATGCTTTTTAAACATCTGTTTATTACGTGTGAAATAACTGGATAATTCTAGCATTAATGATTTCTAAATTAAATTCAGAATTCATGAATTTTTAAAATTGTTTCTGTCGAGCTTTGCATATCAGTAATTTGTGCAGTCAATGTCTTAGATCTGTTCAGGAATTTTTACAACTTTCAGGAGAAATTATTGTAGTTAAAAATGGGCTAAAATATTTTTCAAATGCAGGAAAATAATTATTGCTGTCGTTATTGTTTTTGATATTGTTCTATTTTTGTTATAAATATTTATTCATTAAGACAAAAATTCATTTATAATATTTTTTTTTTGTAGCTTGTAGAAAAAATCCCAATTAATTGTCATTAAATTTTTGGAGTGAATAAATAAAGTTTATTTGTCTGATTCGAGGAAATAAATTTTATATTTATTTTCTGATAACGAAAAAAAAATAATAATCAGATAATTAACATATAGCCATCCAATCGGTATTCGATTTCCTGATTCTAAATACATATTTTAGAAGTATTGTAACATAGACGAATGTTTACAATTTAAAAATGTATTGTAGGAATACTTGTTTTTTATTGTATGACATTGTTTCGTAAAGTTATAAACAATAAATATTCGTATTGTAGGAATACTTAATTTGTATTGTAGGACATTGTTTCGTAAAGTTATAAACAATAAATAATTGTATTGTAGAAATGCTTGTTTTGTATTGTAGGACATTGCTTCATAAAATTATAAACAATAAACAATTGTATTGTAGGACATTGTTTCATAAAAAGCTTGCCAGACTATAACAATTATAATATTCCAGTAAAAATATACAAAACAGAAAAAAAAAATTAAGGCTTTTATTTTTGAATTATGTTGCAAACAACTTTAGTTTTGTTACTTAATTTTGTTTAACAACAGGAGAAATTTACCATTCCAAGTGCAAAGGTTGGAAAAATACTTGTTTGCTTTTTTTTTTTTAAGTGTCGACATGAGAAGAATGAAGCTTTCTCTAACCTATTTAAAAATAGCTCCTTGACACAAAGCAGTATTAAGGTGTGTGCGCGATACTGTGACCCACTTTTTGCAAGGTGATGGACAGTAACATGACTGATATCAAAATTTGAATGGAATTTGTTCAGCATTCATGCGTCTTATGTTGTACTCATGATTATGGAATCATCATGAGAACTACTAAAAATAATAGTGCATTTAAAAAAAAAAAAACATTGATAACGTAATATTTTTTTTAAAGATTTACTTTTTAATATTATTTTGTTTACTTTTTAATTGTATTCAAGTATATTTTACATAGAAGTAAAAAAAAAAATGTTGGATTCTTCAGAGAGGAGCAGAAGAAATATGAAAAAAAAAAAAAATAACTTTTCATAAACAAAAATATTTTAAATTACTAAAACATTAAAAATATAAATTAATGTGTTATTTAATATATAAATAATTCATTCAGAATCTGTATGCTTAAAATTTACAAAAAACTGACTAAAGTAAAATAATTTGAATAGTTTCAGTTCTCCTTTAGCGGAAAATAAATTTTCACCGCAAGTTTTTTTTTTTTAAGAACATTTTTTTTATTAGTAGAAGTGTGTCAAGGAAATTCATTATTAAATCATTACATTACTTTTAAAATTATCTTTAATAAATTAAAATCAAAATTAAACTTTACAGTTAAACTTTAACTTAATTTTTTAAAAATAACATTGAAAAACTTATTTAATAACTTGAAATATGTGCAACCTATATAACACATATTTAAAATAAAAATAATTTGCTCCAATCATTTTTATAGAATCTAAATATATAAAATTCGACATATTTAAAATTATTTAATTTCACTTTTGCTTATTTAATTAATAAGTTCAAATATGGATAATATATATTAAATTTCATTGTTGAACTTTCAGGTGCTACTGAAGTGATTGGAGTGTTTTCTGGTTTTGACATGAACATTCCAGTTTACAGTGCAGAAATCCAGGCTCCAGCATTGGGCGTGGATTGGAAATGTTACGATGGTGAAGGTATAAAATCATTCCTACTTTCTTGAAAATATTCCTACATTCCTAAAAATATTGCTACAGATTTCTTATTATATAATATAATTTTCCATACT
Organism: Caerostris extrusa; assembly: GCA_021605095.1. Lineage (NCBI taxonomy): Eukaryota > Metazoa > Arthropoda > Arachnida > Araneae > Araneidae > Caerostris > Caerostris extrusa. The sequence continues at coordinate 66,182 of BPLR01020448.1, read as the reverse complement.
AATTGTTTTATACATTGTATTTACTCATAAAATTCTAGACAGATATAGTATAAAATAGAAAAGTTTCACTGTGAAATAACTTCAAAATTCAAACTTCTGCGTCGGTTGAAATTCAATAATTGCTTTTCTAAAAGAATATTAATGCGAAAGACAATATCATATTTTCAAGTAATGTGTGATTTGTCATTAATCCTTAAAACTTAAAAAAATCTTCAACAAAGTAAAAGCTTATGAAGTTATAAAATTTGAATTTAACATATACCTATAATGTGTATAAATATTGCATAATTATTGTATAAATATTTGTATAAGTATTTGTATCTATAAGATTTGAATCTAATGACATCTATAATTCACTACTAAGCCAAGCTTTTAATCGAAATATTTAAAAATGTACTTTACAAGAAACATGTTTTTAGGAAGTATAGGCTTTAATGCAGTAATTTAAGTATTGCTAAATTTTAGTGTTTAAAAAGTTAAGCTTAAGTTATTTAAAAAAAAAAAGTCAGTTTAAGCGAAATCATCTTTTTTTTGAATTTATGACAGCTTTCTTTTACAAATATTTTTCAAAAATCTGAGTATTGTACATCGCCGTTAAATATTTTGCATATTACATTGCCTACAATTTATTTTTCTTAAATTTATCTCTCTCAAACTATTATATATTTATTAGAATCAATGATTACATTTTAGAATATTACATTAAAATAATAATATTTAAATAGTCTTTTGATTTATAACTGATCATAATTAAATTCTCTTCTTAGGAAATTCTGTCATTGGTCAGAAAGGAGAATTGGTCATTTGTACTCCAAATCCAGCTTTCCCTGTAGCCGTATGGAATGATGCTAAAGGAAGGAAATTAGAGGAACTCTACCTCACTAAATATCCAGGTATGAAATTGATTCAATGGGTTTCATTTGCAGATATAATTTGACAAATATTGTTGTGAAACAGTGCTTCTTTAATTCTGGAATTAATTCACATATAACCATAAACTTCAATTCCTTTGCAAAAAAAAAAAAATAAATAAATAAAAATGTTGAATATTTTTTAAATAAAAATATTTATTTATTATATTTTCAAATAAAGATATTTTTTATTATTTTTAAATAAAAATTTTTATTTATTGTTTTTAAAATAAAAATATTTATTACTATTTTTTAAATAAAAATATTTCCAATTTTTTGAATTAAATGATATGACATTCATTTAAAAATCAATTGTTATTAATTTCCCCCAAAATCATAAAAGTTATGAATTTATTATTGATTGATTACATGTTGTTACGTGAAATGAAATAGATTTTGTATCATTTTAAAGCATTTCTTTTTTTCATAAAGTAATGTTGTGATCAATTTTTGCTTTCGAATATTAAATAATTTGATTTTCAGGAGTTTGGTGTCAGAATGATGAATGCTGGATTGATCCAAACACCAAGGGAATGGTCATCATCGGAAGAAGGTTAGACTTATAATTAATAAAAATAACTTTATGACTTGATACAAATTACAAGTTGATGTAATTTTTTTTCAACTTACAACTTGTAATTTATACAACTTTATTTTTTCCCTCAGCTTATTTTTACTGCTATAAATAAGGCGATATATCACTAATAAATTGGTAATTATAAATGTATGGTATTAACATTTATGTTAGGAACTAATAGCCTAATAATTAAAAGTTTGGTATTTGTGTGCAATGTCCTAATTTAACAATAGAGATTAACGAGATTCAGTATTAATCTCAAAGGATTTTCATAAAATACTTTATGCTCATATCAATTTGAACTTAAAAAATAAAAATATTGGTTATACATTAATTTATATGGCACAACTAGTAACAAAATTATTAACAATTATCGATTATTGATTAGGCGTTGTAATCTATACATATTGACTTGAAAATCATTCATTTTCTTCTCTTTGTATTTGTATCAAAATAAGATTAATGTAATACACACTGACTAACGAGGAATCTTCTAAATTGTCCCATAAGTCATAAATTAACTTTAGATCAAATATCTTGAATTGAAAAGTAATTCTATGTTATAAATATTTATATAGATAAATAAAAGCAATAATTAAGTACTTTTAAATCATATTTTAGATTTATAAAGAGAAAAATGTTTTTTTTGTAATTTTGCTGTTTTATTTTTGTAATAAAATTTCGCCAAATAAGAAAAAAATTGAATGCTATCGCAGTATATAACGACATTCGACATAATAGAGATTTCATAAAGATTGATCAAATTAATAACAAAAATAATTTAAATCAATAACTCCAAGATTCATTTATATATTTGAGGACATTTATCAAACATTTTTTGAAAAGAAGTAGAAAACATAAAGCGTACAAACAAAGTGAATGAAACATGAATGAAATTTTTAATTACATCATAATTCCAGTTTTAAACTAATTTCAAATTTTATTTTCCATTAGTGATGATGTTTTGAACCCAAATGGAGAAAGATTTGGTTGTGCTGATATTTATTATGCAAGTAAGTAAAAGATTTCAGAATATATTTGAATGAAAATTCATTTATGAAAGTCGAATTGTATTTTCAATTGAAAAAAATTTAATTTCTTATTTATTAGTTTAAGGAACTTAAAAGTTTCAAAAAGAAATAAATAGTTTCTGCAAAATTAATTAAAAATTCATATATATTTTGATAAACAAGTATATAATCTTTAGTAACATAAAAGGTTTTAAAGGAACATTTTTAATAAGTATGGAAAATAGTTAAAGACCTTAATTAATAATTAATTAAATTAAATTCATTAATTAAATTTCTTAACCTTCAGTAATATAAATGGTTTCGAAGGAACCTTTTTCAATCATTTTTTAAATTACTTTTAGTATGTAAAGTAATTAAATTTCGAAATTAATAATTAATTAAATTAAATTCCGTAATCTTTGCTAACATAAATGATTTTGAAGGAAAATTTTTAATCAACTTGAAAGTAATTAAATTCTTTATTTATAAATTCTAAAGTCTGTAATGGTAATACATGTGCAAGTTTAATTTACTTTTATTTTGTATCCCGAAATAAAAAATTTTCGATAAATAAAAACAACTTTAGTTTAAAAATGACATTACAATTATGTAAAACCATATTGATTTCCTGGTATAAAGGCGTTAGTATTTGCTTATTTCATTTGTATAGTTTTTTTGCATTTCTTTCTGTATAAAATGCGTCTAATCTGGAAGCAATATTATTGAGTAGCTATTAACCAATAATTGTTTGCTTAGACATTTTTCACTTAAAAACACACTGAAAAAGCTAAAAATTAAATCTTGTGCTTTATAACTATTTTGTTGTTATCTTTGGCTACTTACCGTAGAAACAAAAAGAATATATAAACAAATCAAAATTACAAAGGAAAAAGACCAGATGTTCTTTACAAAAACGACCAAAGGGCCTTAAAAATAGTTAAAAGCAAGTTAAGTGTTCTAAGGATAAAAATTTAAAAAGCTGGAAGCACCATAATAAAATTTTTGTGTGATTAGGACATGTTTTCTCCGGCTCTCCAATAAAGAATACGCAAATGACCATTCTGTTGTAAGTTAGAGTACAGTTCTTATAGTGATTTGTGAAGAGAAATTTCCCATTTGAATTTATATAATTTGTCAAAGAAAAAAATATAATTAAGCGATATTTATGAAAAAAGTATTTACAGTAGATATGTTGTATGATCGTCTCATAATTTAAACATATATGTTAAAATCTTAATGATTAACATTATTCATTGTTTCTGTAGTTCACACAATGGAGGAGCTCCAGGATTACATTTGCATAGGACAGGACAACAGCGACGGAGACCAACGAGTTGTCCTTTTCGTGAAGATGAAGAAAGGATACAGATATGACGAAGAATTCGCGAAGAAAGTGCAAAAGCAAGTCGAAACCCAGCTCACAGAGGAGCATGTTCCTGCACTGGTGGTTGAAATCCAAGATATACCAGTAAGTAGGAAATCAGCAAATGCACTCGAAAACAATTCCTTGATTTCTACTTTTAAACAGCAAATTTGAGGTCTAAATGAAATATTTTATATCAGATATAAAGTATTTTTAATTCATGAAATTAGAGCTATTTCTAAGAGAATAAAATAAAGAAGTTAATCAGAATATTATTTTTATATTAATTTAACTTAGAATGTGAGAAAACATAACGTGATAATTTGGAAACATTGAAATCTTAGGCATAAATCATTCATTATCTCCACGTATTTCTTACATTTCCTCATTTTGTTCCTGCTGATGCAGTGCGCCTTGGGTTTTAATTCATACTACTTTCATATTTACAGCTCTTTGCTTACTTAATAATTTGAGTTTACATGACGTGATATTGCAGCGCAGTTTAAAATTTATGAGGTAACGCCACTTCAGTGCTTGTTTCTTTTGTACGATATTTGCCCGACTCGTGCCTCAGTGGCAAACGTGTTCTGCTGGTGAGCCTTAGGGCGGATGCGGCAATCCGCTGGCGGCTTTGTTGTAGATACTGTTTCAAAAAAACGAGGAGCCTTGAGGGCGTTTGTGATGTTCATGCCTCGTGAGTCGGACTACTTTGTGGGAGTATTTGAGATTTCTCCCATGCGTCTCTGCCAATCCTAGGGTAGTTTTTCTGGAAGGCACTGCCCTCCTTCATCAGCGTTACGGAGTCAAGTCAGAGTTCTACCTACGGGTCCATCACAACAAAAAAGCTTCCCCCTCCCTTTCCCTCTTTCCATGAGCCCACACGGGTTCTTAGACGTGATCTAGAAGTTGCTGTCTACCAAGCGGTATAAAAAAACTGTCTTATTTTTTAAATAAAGACCTTATGAAAAGGCAAATTAGATTAATAAGTTAAAGATTAAAAACGTTTGATAAAACACTGTAGCATATTATATAGGACATAGAATATATTTTTTTCCTTAGAATTAAGACTGCTGTTGAAATAAAAATAAAAAAAAATTTTCCCTAAGAAACAGAATTCTAAATTCTGAATAACAATCCTATTTGACTTAGATGCGTTTCGGTAACAATAATTGAAAATTTACTATAGAACTAACTGATATAAATTAATTAATTATTGACGTTGAAGACTTTTTATTTAATACAAGATGCTTCTTCACGGTAATTTCTAATTATTTGATATCTATTGCCAACTACAGAAAATATGCAGTCACATATTTCTCTAAATTCGCGATTTTGTTGCATTTCTTTGTGACACAATTATAAATGCGACATATTTATGGAACAAAAGTATTTTTCAATGCAAATTATAACTATTGAGCAATATAAGTTGTAGTGAAGCAATAATCCAAACATAAGTACATCAAATTATATCAAGGAAAAGAGTTGATAATATTTATCAAATATTATATAAAAGCTCGATTTAATTATTCGCTGTCAAACAATCAGTAATGCTAAATACTTCTTCATTGGCGCATCAGCCCCATGGTGGGACAAGGTCGTCTCTTTACTGGCAGATTCTAAAACATGACAAGTTGATGAAACAATAATCCAAACATACGTAGAATTATTTATTTAGGAAAGAGTTGCTAATATTTATCAAATATATCGCTTTTCATAAAGGCACTGACAGAAATTGATACTGATAAATACTTCTTATATAAGATTCAAATTCCCCTTAAAGAGTAAAATGTGTTAAATATTAGTAAAAACATAAAATTCGTTACTTTTAAACTATTAATTAATTAGTATTACATAATTATAAAACAATTTCGCTTTAATGTATTTTAACAACAATTACATTCTGATCTTTATTGTTATTCGGATGAGGAAATTATTTTTTTGTTTCCATCTTCATTATGTTTATGAGTAAGTAATTTTTGAATATCTTGCAGTATAACTTGAATGGCAAGAAAATGGAGCGATTACTAAAGGCGATAGTACAAACGAATGAAGTACCGGAGACAAACAACGTCAAAAATCCAGAGTGCTTGAAGTTGTACTGCAACATTCCAGAACTTCAAGGCTACTAAAATAACCATGGAATGGGAATGATCTTCGTCTTTTATGACTACATAACAGATAAAAATTCAAAAGATGTTAATCATATATAACTGGAAGTACAACTGTATTATTAACACTAATGTTGTTATTTGCAGTGAAAGAGTGCCGTATGAACTATATTAAGATTTGCAAATGCCATGGCCAAAATAATTATATGGAATCTAGATAGCGTTTGTCCATAGCATTTGCATTGCCTTCGGTTATATATGAGTGTTATTATTAAGTTCGGTCTATAATTTTTGAATGATGTTGCATGTTAAATGTTTAAGACGTTAGCCTTGTTTTAAACTTTTTACTATACGTTTTAGTATTACCTTAATTATGTGTTCAATGCATATAAATCAGTAACTTATTTTTAATTGTTTTTTAGATTTTTGTATTATATGTATATAAATAATTATTTGGTTGTTTTTTATATAATGTTGCTTTTTAGAATGAAAATTTCTTATCGCACATTTATATAATTAACAGTGAAAAACATATTTAAACAACTGTTTATAATTTAATTTAATTAATCCTCTGAAATAATTCATCAATGAAATTTACTAAAAAAAAATGTTGCTGAAATTTGTCTCTTGTATTTAATTTTTTTAGTTTTTCGAGAAAATATTTTGTAGACCAGTATTTTTTTTTTACAAAATTGAGCAAAAATTGCTGTAAAAAATTATGTGCTTAGATTTTAAATGGGTTTTTCAACCAACTTACACTTTAGTTTAAAAATTTTTTTTTAATTGCGCACGAAATTTTGGTTATTCTTTGATAATAAATTTAATATACTATTATTCAGCACGTTATATTAAATAAAGATTGAAAATAAATAATGATAATGCCAAATTGCATATTATTCATTTTTGAAAAAAAATTAGTAAAATGGAAAATGAAAAGTCAACTCTGAAATTGTTTATAAAAACTGAACTTTTAGAATTATAATAGTCTTTGTAATCTCGATAAAAATTGTGTTTGTTTTAAGTTGTAAATAAACTTATCCTTTTTTTTTTTGTTTGATGCGTTTGAATTGGTGTACTTATTTCTTTTTGTATCCAAATAAACACAATTATATAATAACTGCATTTAAACTGCTTTTATGGTGATATATTTAACCACAGTTTACAAATAAACAAGAATTTAACAAATGTTAACCGTTCTAACATTTTTATGCTGTTAAACCTATTTTTTTCTTCTGCATTTGTTGCCATTTTTCTAACAAAAACTAGGAAATCGCGTAAGTACGTAATTGGCTGATTTATTTTTACTTAAAGAACCTTACATTGAAACAAATATTTTCCAAATTTTAAAGTTAATTTTGTTGACGATTTTAATTAAAACTACCTTTTTCATCAGTATTGTGCTGAAGTTTTTCAGAAAGCTATTTACAAGCATTTAAATCATAAAAATATATACTATTATGAACATATTAGATCAATTAAGTACGTATTGATAAAATAAAGTGAACATTAAAATAAAGTTTTGTAAAGAGTTTTCTGAAATAAAAACATCAATCACAGAACATATCCCTAGGAACTGAAAGAGAAATAAAAGTAGAAATTAATTTATTACTATCATTAAAAAAAAAAGTCAAAATCAACCAAATTATTATGCACAATTATTCTTATGGAAAATTCACAATTTAACTTTAATATCGTAACAATCTATTATGTAAAAATTACAGCATACTTGTAAAGATACATTTTTAACCTTTCATAAAATATTCATCCTTTAATGATATTTCTTCTTGATAAATAATAAGTGTTTATTTAGATCTTTGGTGCTTTTTTGAGAACTTTAAAAATATACTTGTATTTTTTTTTAAATTTAATCTAATATTATAATTATTTTTAAACGTAAAACAATAAATAATAAAATAAATAATTTTTCTACAAAATTTCATTAATTATACACCAGTTTTACTTGGTAAATAGTTTTGTTCAGTATGATGCATTTTATCAGGCCAAATATTTTGACGGACAAAACAAGCTAGTTTCAAATTTAAGAGATAATTATTTTACCCAAGGCCATTTGAAGGAAGGGAAATTCTAATGTTTTCCATAAAAATAACATGCAAATGTGACTAATAATTTAGACATTTAGCTGTAGAAAAGTTGTGTGTGTATTAACTACATATTTGAGATTATCTTAATTACATAAAGTTAAGAAATTTATAGTTTCTTCTTTACTGTAGATATATAAAAAGTTCTTTAAGTGTTGACACTTAAAGAATCTAATTCAAAAAATTCTTTATAATTAAAAAGAATATAAGTTATAAATTGTTATAGCTTCAAAAATTCATGTGAATTGTAAAAATATTGCAAAGAAATTTCAGATAGGGATATTTATCATAGAAAAGGAATAACAAATAATTTTTGTATTAAATAAAGAATGCGGGGTATTTTTTCAGCTTTTTTTTCTAAACTTTAAAATAAAAATAATAATGTTTTTTTTAAAAATTACATAGTAAATTTGACAGTTTATAAATTTTCGCATCGGTCAAACCATACTTTCTACCTATTTAATTAATTAGTAAATTTATTAAAACCATTTCATTAAATTCCACTATATTATTTTGTTTTTTTGTTTTATAATACTTAAGAAGACAGCATTTTGAAATTATTTTTAAGTTGTTGTTGATAAATTAAAAAAAAATTTCATCTACAAAAACATTAAAAAGTTAAAAATTCTATTTAGTATGTAAATTATACAATTTAAGTTAGCATAAAAACTTTAATCGGTGTTAAATTTATGAGTCACACCAAAATAAGAATTAAAATTAAAAAAAAAAAAAGATAAAATAAGCCTATATTTGTTAATACACAAAGAATCCAAGAATTATTAGGCATATTATAAAATTGCGTAAAAAATTGCAGAGTTAGTAGCAAAATATTTACGTTAACTTAAATACCTTGGTGTACACAATCCCAACACACAAGGACAAAACATAAATAGTTTAGTTAAAGGAATGAAATTTAAGCAAATCATTTGTCGTAACATATTTATTTGATTAAAATTTGAAGGTCAAAAGGCTAAAGTAGGCATGAGAAGAATGATTTCAAATGTGAAATTGTGATAGATTAACAACTACTGTAGTCTCCACGATTTTAAATGCAAGCATGCAAACGCTCTTATGTCACTTTGGGGTGAGTTTCATAGTTCTTGTACCTGGTCAGTTAAATAAGTAACGGTCTGTGTTGCTACAATAAGGTAATGAGAAGGTGGATTTTCTTTTTTGAGATATTATAGGGATATCAAGAAAGTATCCACTATGCATGAGTGTTGGCAGCCATGGTTATGGGAAAGTATTGTTACAATAGACAGGGATCCGGTCATATACGGTCACTACTGGGAGAGACAACCACCGTATTAGCCACGACTGTAGCGTATCGTACTCTATCTTTAGCAGAAATTCGAGCTTCTTCTGGTACCCTGTAGAAATATGACAAATCGATTACTTGTGGTACAGCTACGAACCACATACCCTATAATGCAACTATCTCCAAATAACGTAATTAACTTCCAAATCATTGCCATCCACGACTTCAATTGTATCGAGCTAGAATTCATTGGAGGGTAGAGAGTAGATGTGTTGTGACCTCAGATAAGAGACGATTGTGTCTTGCTGCCAGTGATGGCCATATGTTGGTTAGAAAGAAGCAGGTGAGCGCTTGTAGTTAATCTGTTTGATGCAAACAGATTAAGATTAAGATTAGATTATATGTCATACTTCATAGACACACTGGTTTTGCACTAGGAGTTATGATTTGGGAAGCATTGTCTTATGACAGCAGAAGCACTTTCCCCGTTATCCCACGCACTGTGATACCAAATTTATACATAATATTGGTAATTGAATAGATTGTATTGCCTTATTTCATTACTATTGGAAGGGCGTTTTCCAACAGGTTAAAGCTCGTCAACAAACCACTGCTGTCACCCAACATGCTCCAAAATGTCACTCGACATGTTGTCTTGACCATATTGAGTACGTATGAGATATTACTGGACGTCAAATCCGGCATTATATACAGCGAGCACTGACCGCTGCTTATTTGACTAATCAAGTGCAACAGGAACGGAACTCTGCGGAATTATAGTTGTTACGTTGTTTCACATTTTAAATGGCTTTTCTCGCGTATTATTTAGCAGGTAACATTGAGACTTTAATCAAATAAATATCTTATATTCCGAACTAATTTCATTTTGATAGCGGAACTTCATTTTCCACTAGTGTATCTTTACAAAATTTAATAAATTTTGGGGGATATATCACATTGTTCGTAGTATGTTCAAGTGGTTCTTGATTTACCTTGGAATGAAGAATTGTGAAATTAGTAGTACTTATTTCAAGCTGTTTCAGTTCCTGAGAATTAGAATACAAAAGTCTGATAGATACAGTTTCTTATATATAACTTCCGATGGAAAAATTCATTGGTATTAATTCTAGAAAATATTCGCTTAGAATTCCATATTTTTTCAGAAATTTGCCAATACGTAAAATTGGGTGAACTACGCACAACCTCACATCTAAATTTATTAGCTAATAAAGTTAATAGAAATATTTCATTTAGATCAATTAAATTTTTCACATAATTTTTTAATGTGTCCAGTAATTCTAGAACACTTAATTATTCTCAATTTTTTCCTTTTTTCCTGTTCTCGTGATCCTCTAGCATATCAAGACTGTCACAAAGGATTCATAGTTTAGGTGCACATTAAAAATTATTATTATGTATTTTATGTCGTTCGGTTGAAAATCGGAAAACTACCATCAATCAAACCAAATGTTACGAAACACGAGATATTCACACATACTATTACAATCAACATTGAATTTCATCATTTCTGAATGTGACAAATTCAGAATTCAGAAGGAAATTACATCTTGCCTGTTTAAAAACTAGTTTACTTGGATTCATAATTCAGTCACGAATAAGGATATTTCGAAAGCTTGAAGCAATTACCTTTAATTTGCGATTAGATATTATAATTTAAAAAAATTCTCCTAATATTCTTTCCTTAATTATATGTTACAATTAACTACGTTTTTTATACATTAAATAAATATTTTTAAATTTCATTCTTAAATTATGTACAATAACTTTTTTGAATCGATATGAAATTACCTGCATCAAAAATGCTTTCTTTCTTATTATGGGGATTTCCAATTCTGGCAAATTAATCAGTATTTAAATTTTGTGAGCAGACTTATTAATTTCATATAGTGAAATTTATTGAAATATACAGATCACCAATTTCTTAATAAAACTAAAAGGCTTATTTCATTATCAGGTTATTAAAGAATGATTATTTTAATTATATTAGCTAATTAAATTTCGTTTACATTAATTATATTAAAGAAAATTATTTTTCCAGTTTATTATAAAGTTCAAAACTTTATAGAATAATATAATAATTAAGTAATTATTATATATAAATTATATAATAATATAGCATTTGTGTATGAATTTGTTTATTGCGATTATTTTTTGTGACCTATGAATTCGCTTTGAATAATTTGAACTTCCTTTCAGGCAAAAGAGTTTATTCAAATTTACTCAAATGAAAATTTATTCATTCAGATGAAAATTTATTCATTCAGATGAAAATCAAATTTGTGAAAATGTTTGCAAAACATAGCGGAAGACTTATTCTAAAACATGAATTCATTGGGATAGAAATTTTGAAGGTTTTTTGAAATTATCTTCAAAAATCAACGTACAAACATAGATACGCAACCAACCAACCCCTCCCCCCCATATCTATATATATAAATTATCTTATATTTAAAATAGAAAATGCTTAATGCATAAGAAAAGTTAAAATTTAACGTATAATATTGTAACTGCAATAATTATTGAATTTTATTTAACACACATTAGTTTCTGGGGGGGTAAAGAGCCGTAGAAATCGTAGTGCTGAAGAATTTTATCTTGCTGTTTAAAAAAAATGTCACTGAAGACACTGCCCTTATGCCTTGTCACTGTCATTGCCCCCTGAATGTCACTGCCCTTATAAAGTATTCTGGGTGCCAATGAAAGAGATCTGCACTTCAAGATGATAAATATACAGCAGCAAAAAGGAACAAAAGTATCTCCAAATTATCAAAAACTTTGCAGAGAGCAAAATACAAAGTTGAACAAATAAGGAATTTTATCATAAAATTCAACTTAATTCTGCAAAACACATGAAATTTTTTAAACAGCAAAATTATAGTTATGTTTAGCGTTGAATTATTTAAATCAACAGACATTTCAATCAGTTATACAATTTAAGAAAATTATGTTATACATTGGCATAATTCAAAGTCAGAGATATTACGTGAGATTGTTAAATCTTCAGGGAAAAAAAAACTGATATTAGTAGCAAGGGAAAAACATCTAATCGCTAACAAAAGAAATGCCAAAGGTACATCCCCAAAACACTTACAAGTGTGGCATGATCTCAATTAGGCACATTTGAATATTTATAAATAGTTATAATTTTAATTAATAATATACGAGAATACATATATGCATGAACCAAGCAATTACCATTACAAATGTTGAGGAACTACGTAAAATTGGTTTGCTGAAAATTACACAGTCATAGAAATAGATGTAGAGAGGCAATGGAAGATATATGAATTCTCTAATAAATGAATCAAATTCCGTAAACAAGAGTTGCTTAAGATATATTTGACAATTAAAGGAATAACGTTTGATGAAAAAATTTCCTTGTCAGCTACTGAAGATAATGTAGTCAGTTCCCTAAATTATTACTTTTTATTGCAAACAATAAAAGTAGAATGTCTCTAAGAAATCATTTGAAGTGTAAAACGGTTGCTAAGTAATCAGACGTCAAAGCGTGGCAAAGTGACACAACGGTAGTGGTGTTAAGGAATATTATCTCGTGGCATAATAAGTGACAGGTCCATCTTCAATTCCACTGAAGATGAAACTGTCCTAATATTTATGCTGGATAAATAATAAAATGGGCTGTAGACAAAGTAAGAAGCGTTACATTTCTTCCGAATTGATGTATAATAATGAAAACGAGTAGAAATTTTTTCCATTATGGAAAACACAGTAAAAGCTACCTTTACTCGCATTTTTGCAATTAAATAATGTTGGCTCTATTCATGGAAGTCTGTAACATATATTTAGCTACGAGAACGCTATCGTCAAAATTATAAAGTAGAAGAACCAACGTATTCATTGGAAACTGCTATAGTGGTCTAAAGTGATATATTCTAACATCCCAATGCAGAATAAAGATGGATTCTGATAATCAGGTAGGAGAAAATGTGAAATCTCTAAAAAAAAAAAAAAAAAGAAAACATAGAAAAAAATAAATAGAAAAATTCGCATTTTCTTTGAGAGAGGCTCAATAAAATAAATCTTTCAAACTCGTTTCAACTTCGTTTAGTGGAGATAAAATGGTAATGCTAAGATGCTAAATGGGCATCATTGTTTGAGCAGTCATACTCCTCTTTAATATCAACAAAAAGGCATTCTTTGTGACTATTTGATAATTTAAAATTTTTTATATTGTTTTTTTTTTATGCGATGTTTCCATTTGTATTTGTATTTGTATATTTTCATAAAAAACCATCACACTGCTTCTGCTAAATATGCACTAAGACACATTTCTACAATCGTTCGCTTGAAAATTATTTTGAAAAATGTCTCTGTTCCTTAGCATTAATTCCTAAGTATCAGAAAAGTGAATCTTTGGTCAATATGATTGAGCATTTCTACATTCATTTGCAGAAATATTCTACATTCATTTAATTGAATTTAAATCTTTATAAATATCATATTCGATATAGAAAAGATTAACAAAACAGAGACCGTAGGATACCTCAATTGCAGATTGAGTGCTCAAATCAGTAGTGGATGAAACTTTCCATGACACTGATTCATGACTGTATACATCTACGTAAGGAGTGATAAATAATCTTAAATTCATTATGTTATACATTCTGTTAGACAGTTCTTAACTATTAATGCAGATCTACAGCATTGTAGATGATGAAATTCGACCAATTAACATGTATCAACATGGAGAAAGGTTAATAAATTAGGAAAGAGTATCTACAGCCTGCAGTCTAGAAATATGCGAGCTGTATGTGGGCTTTCATTATTTTATTGAAAAATGGCTTCATCATGGAATTTCAATAAGGATAACTTAAGCTGTCCTCAACATTCTTGAGGCATTGCAATTGAATTCAGGACGATCAGAGGCAATCTATTGCCATGAGAAATAGCGTTTCATACCATCACACCTAGAGTAACATCTGTACAAAACAAATCTGCTTGAGAATACAGTCCCGATCTCCTTCACACATGAATGGGATAGCCATCTGTTTTAATATTGAAGTAGGATTAGACGTATAACATAAAAAGATAACGCATTTATAACATATAACGTATAACGTAAGAAGACTTAATTATAACATATAAAGTAAGATGAAGTAAAACGTAAATAGATTAGAAGTATAACCTAGGACTTATGACTGACTACTATGTGATATCAATCTGCTGTAAACCATCACCAATTCAGACCGCTTTTTTTCAGGAGTTAAAGCATTAAGGAGCATTCAGGAGTTGAAGCCTTAAAAAGCGATGAAAGCCTGATACTGCCTCAATCAAATGATGTTAAACAGAAATAAGTACCACAGTAAACAATATGGATACAACTGTGGCATGTTGGATGGTGGACAATGGGAAGTTCAGGATTTCGGACCTGTAGAACCATCATCTAATCTTTCTCCGCATTCGGGTTTTTGGCTTTTCACAACCTTCATTCAGCCGATGATCTTTTTGCAACTGTCATTAATGTCAGAACCTATGCATAACTGTGCCCATACTGCCTGCTTAGTATGCTCAGACTGCTTCAAGCATCTCACTATAAGACCAAGTTGTCCAATCAGACAAAAGTATTCGAGATGTCGTATAAAGCATTGTAGGTTGGGCCTCCCGTGAACTGCAAGTATGAGAAAAAACAAACCATCCATAAACTTTTCGGACGATTTAACTGTTTATGAGATGATTTGTATGAAGCTATTGTCGTAGTAGAAACATGTGCTACGATTGAATTAACCCTTATTGGTTGTAAAAATTTAATCATTTGCATGTTTGATATAATGGAATCTGCATTCAAAATATCAAGATAATTCAATAATTTTCGAGGGTTAATTTCTATTTTTTGCTAAAAAGTGCATTTGAAATTAACGACTTGAATATTATATTAACAAACAGTACATACCACACTTTCAGAATGAAATTAATGTTGTGTTCGTTTTCATAGTCTCAGCTGGGAAAGCGAAAATTTCACTACTTTTCTAACTTATATGCATATGGCATGCACAATGTAAACAGTAGTAGATTTTGCTAGACAATCATGTCATATCAGATAAATATTCATAAATGACAAAGAAACTTTTAAATAATTTTATTAAACATCAAAAAGTAAATTTTTTTTTTAAGGATAAATGGATTGAGCTGCAAAGAGTTTAAAGTATCTTAAAATTAGAATACTCAATGCAGAATTTATAATTCCTATAAAAACTCTTACACTAAGGTAAGTTTAAACTTTAAAAAAATTATTGAGTATTCAGTAAACATTGTTATTAAAAGGGTATATCAAAAAAATTATTATTAAAATTTATTTAGATTACCTATTTAAAAAAATCCAAGAAGAAAAACTTTTTATTTAAAATCAAGATTTTTTTTAGCTACATTTAAAGAAGTGGAAAAACCGTCCCATGAACTGCATTTTAAGGAAAAAATACCCCGAGATACGTCTAAAATATTATTAATTTAAACAAACGGATTTGATTTTTAAGCAAACAAACAAAAAAAAACGCTTATTAAGAATTTATAACCAGAGTATTTTATTTTGAATTTTTTTTTTTAAAGGTGAAGAACTTTTGGGGAACAGGTGAAGAACTTTTAATTACTGAAATAAAAATATCATAGAAAATAAAAAAAGAAAAGGAGTTTGGCAGCTAAAATTTTCAGAGTTATAAATAAAGTAGCATTGTGGAATTTGACATTCCGAAATAATAGTTACATCATTAAAACGATCTATAATAATAATTATACTATTTTCTTTGATAAATTTTTACATAATCTAACGAATGATCTTTTACATTCAAATAAATTTTGATGGAAATTCAATATATTTTTAATTGATGGTTAACATAGTAATGATGATGTTACATTCTCTGGTTTATAATGTTCTAGATCAGGTCCACCTGAATCTAACAAAAGAAGGATGACGCGGCTGAAATTGGATTGGAGAATTACAGAACGTGAATAAAACTGTTGAGAGATTAGTTGGTAACAGATACGACTTCGGTACATAAATTGATATAACAAAAAAAATAAATAAAACAATTTCAGATAATCATCATTTAAATTTATTGGATACTAGGAACTTGTGTTTCTACGTATCTGGGCCATGATATGTTGACAATGAATATGTTGCTGAGGACTTTGAAATGACGACGACTTTGATGACATTGACAATGAATATTTTGACAACTTTTACTTCAATAAAGTTGTCTAATAAGTTCACTGCTGCTATTATTCCCAAGTTGTCCAAGGAAGGATAGTACTTTCCAGGATGACTTTCAGGAGAAAATGCCAGACGCTTCTATATTGTGTTGGAGAAATATCAGAAAACTCTAAGACTGTTTGTTTTTCAATGCAGCAACAGAAACACATTTCAAAAGTGGTAAACCAATTTGAACTGATTTATATAAATGATCCACCCATGCATGACTAGCCTTAACGATTTACTCTAGCACTGGTGATAAAGTGAGAAAACAAAATTATAATTAAATAAAAATGAAACTTTTACAGTTTGGAATATGTAAAACAATAATTAGAAAATTAAACAGTTTTCTTTAACATCTAGAATAGAATATGATGTTTTTATATAGCCATTATATTAATCTTTTTATAAAATGTAATAAATATACATAAAGATGCAATGTATATATATGCATATATATATATATGCAATAGATATAACTTTGATATGTTTTTATCTGACATTATATTTAGAAACTTACTATAGAATGAATAACATAAACTCTAACACAATTCAATCTCTTTTAGAAATCTTCTATGTGTGTTTATTTAATTGCGTCTATTTAATATATTCATAAATAAATATTTGTGTGATTTAATGAAGGAATAAATTACATTAAATATTCAGTTATTCAATAAATTTTCCTATTTTATTACACGCATGTTGAAAACAAAATCACTCGATATTTACGAAATTCTTTCCATTGCTAAAAAATGCTGTAAATATGAAAAACAGTCCATCAGATGAAAGATTAAGGTTTTTATTTCATGATTTTAACCTCTATTGCATTGATCTTTCTTTTTCGTAGAATTACCTGAAACTACAGAAAAGAAGGACGATCCACCTCAAGGTCATCTTTTGGGAATAATGAGGAAAAAAACAATTGAGGTGTTGCAGAAGTTCAACACGGAGTTCGAGGTCCTCAAATGTAAACAAATACAAATGTATCGTAAACGAAAACACTATTATTTACATTTCGCAATATGATAAATGGATTGTAGAGTTTTTGATGGCTGAAATGGATCTCTTAGATTAAGGCATTATTTTTCATCACTCATTGCATTATGTTATTATCTCATCTGCTGTGAAAATAAAAAAAAAAGAAACTAAGTTCTATTGTTCTTAGAATAACAGTGTTACTTTGTATAAAATATGTTAATCTATATGTTTATAAGTCAAAAGATATAAGTATTGGTATTCTTATACTATATATATCATCTTAAAAGCATAAAACTGATATATTAACATGTCTTTTCTAAATTTCTTATATTTCTATCTGTTGTAACAAAACCATGGAGAAATTCTTAAAAATAATTTCCATTTAAATAAGAAATGTAATTTTAATAACAAAGTTACAACAAACAGAATTTATAAAATACGTGTTTCGATGTAATTTGTTTTCTAAGAATTAAAAAGTATTTTATTGAAGCTTTATACGATTTATGATTTTTTTAAATTGATTATTTGTTCATGTAAATACTCAATTCAAAGATATATAAAAATTATTGCTGTTTTTTTTATAAAATGTTAAATACCTTTCTTTGGGAATTTTATTAATTCGTTTGCGTTAACATATAATGTTTATCATCTAAACGTGTCAAAATAATTTATATCAAGATATTTATCGCAGAAAAAAAATAATCGGAGGAAGTTTATTTGAAGATCCCTCTCTAAATATAAATTGATTAAAATAATATTATATCTCTAAAACAAATTTATGTGTTTTAAGCATTTTTTTACTTTTGAAACTATTTAAAGGTCTAATTGTTTTCACCGAATCCTCATAAATCTTGTGTACAACTAAAAATTATGTATGGTTGACACTACAAGTTTGTTAAACACTTTACTCTCAAAGTCCTGAAATTCGCAAACAAAATTTTCACTCTAGCAACAAACAAGGATTCAAAGTAGTAACCGAAATTCTACAGAGGGAAATCTTTAACTTGTACCGATATTATCATCGCACTAAAAATGGATCTGTCAACCTTAAAATAATTTAGTGCAATAATGAACTAGTAATAAAGAAAAAAGAATTAAAAGCTCTCAGATGACGATTACAAAAAAGTGAAGGCGAAGATGGAACCAAAAATATTATTCATTCTAAGAAAAAGCTCTTTACAAGTAATTAATTCTAAAATTCAAGACAGCCACGTGGAAAAAAATTTTGTACACAAAATTCTTCTCCATATGAAGAACTGTTGTTTAATGTAATTGATGATCCATTTGAAAGAAATGTTAAAAATGTAGCACTGATCGTTCTAAAAAAGCTTTTGCGCGAAAAGAAAATCCCTTTTTACTGGCACAAATAATAATAATGAAATATTTCAAGAAAACAATTTATTTACTCTAAATTAAAAAAGATTTCAAAAATTGCCTAAAGGAAAAACTCCTATCCTCCTAAACTAGTTATAATGATATTGACAATAAAATTTTACAAATCGTCTGCTAACATTTTCCATTACTTGCTTTAAATCTCTTCAATAAACGTCTCTTTCTCCTTTCCTTTCCCGAAAGTCTTAAATAGAATTCAATGTATTATTTCACAAG
Organism: Caerostris extrusa; assembly: GCA_021605095.1. NCBI lineage: Eukaryota > Metazoa > Arthropoda > Arachnida > Araneae > Araneidae > Caerostris > Caerostris extrusa. The sequence goes on along the minus strand of BPLR01020448.1, from coordinate 47,045 downwards.
TAAGGGAAAAATTAATAAGGTAATAAGGAAAAAGGTAATTTTAATAAATAAGGTAATTTCACAAAAGGTAAAGATTCTTCGAGTATTAATTCTTTTTCTTTGCTTCTTATATTAGGAAAAGTTTTCAAAAACTATTATTTAAAAGACTAAACTACAGACGTTTACAAACTAACAAACTCCATCCATCATAATAAAGAAAAGAAATTTGTTGACCATGCCTCTAATAAAATAAATGGATTTTATAAATAATTCTCAGCCTGAAGGCAAATATTCCTTTCTTGTCTCAATAGACATTAATGGAGCCTTCGACAGCGTTAAATATTCATGAATTAATTATGGATTGAATTTTATATCTGAAAAAAATATTACAGAAATTCAGCTTGAAGTTTTTAACAATAGAAAAATATAAACTCCGATCAGCAAAGGACCAGATTTTACCCACAGTCTCAGCAAGGATCTTGCAGTGGACCAGCTTTTTTGAACCTTATAACTGATGAAATATTAGATTTTCCCTGGCTAGCAAATATTCATTTGCAGATGACTTCACATTTATCATTTCATTTTTCATTTTACATTCATCATTCTTCACATCCCTCATCAAGAGAGAACCCACGGTTACAGTTCTGAATAAATTCAAAATATTATCAATGAAACATCATTTTACTGCTTCATTTGAATAGACCACAAAATTGCCCCAAAGATTCTTTGGAATGATAAACCGATACGAATAAAAAAGACCCTTAAATATTTAGACGTCATTTTAGAAAAAAAAATTTAATTGAATTGCACATTTTAAACAACAATCAACCAAGGCAATGGAAAAGCTCAATCGTCTGTATAGAATTTCCGATAATCAATAAAGAATACAGAAAAGTACTCTACAAAACAGTTATTGAACGCATGCTTTCATATGGCGCACCAATATGAGCAACCAATCTTTCAAACAGATAAATAAGAATAATTAACTCAATTCAAAAAGATCTTTTTAATTTTTATTACCGGAATTTATCGCACAACTCCAACTTCAGCCTTACAAAGGGTTACCTGAAATACCCCATTATACCCTGACAATTAAATGTGAAGCGATTTTCATGCAAATCATTAAAGGTCGAAAAATGTTTACAATACATGACACTAGTTTTAACCTAAATGACTACGAGGAAAAAAAATATTTTAATATACATCCAGAAAATTTTGACATAGATCTAAAATCCGCATTCGTAATCACTTTAACTATTTATAATATTTTCACAGATGGTTCTAAATCTGAAGTCGGCACAGACTGCATTTTGCAGTTTCAAATATGACAAATTAATTCACGAATGGAAGGAAAAAATAACAGAAGACTTCCACAGACAACACTTTTTTTCCAAGCCGAACTTTTGGTATCAAAATAAACCTAAGAGTATACGGAAATTCTAAATGATCCTGTATCAATTTGGATAGACAAGCCAATCAGGTCTATATGCTATCGTTAATCCTAAATTTCCCATTTAACGGACTGAAAAATACTGCAAAACTTTTAATCAATGACTCCATCCAGTTGCTTTGGATAAAAGCATATACATGATATTTTGGCAATGAATACGCAGATAGCTTTGCTATTGATGGCGAATCAATTTGTCTTACTACATAATCCATTTTTATTTCTCAAAAATAACTTAAATAAATGTCTTTTTGAGGATAGGTAAATGGTTGAAATCAAAGCAAAACAGAGTGAAAACTTTTTGAAATAATTTCTAAAGTCTACAAAAAAAAAAAAAAAAACCACGAATTCTATCAAAAGAAAATGGTCCCCAAAATAACAGGAATTTCTATATAAAAAGCTGTATTTTTTTTTTTTTACAAAACAACCTTAACACCTTCATTACATTAACATTATACACTTGTCTAATGGATGATTCTATTGTTGGAAACATTGTTCGAACTATTTTATTTGTATGGCTGCAGCTTATGGGTCGTTTTTTAATCTACTTCTTCCACGTCGTTAAAACGATGTTCTCCATGACCCTCTTCATTCGTGAAAACAAAAAAAAATATCGCACGAAGGAAAGTCAAGTGAGAAAGGGGCCATGTTGTTTTAAGCTAAGAACTGACGAACTTCGCTGTATGAGTGGGTGCATCGTCATGGTGAAAAAACTAGTCCCCGTGCTCTTTAAATCGAGCCTCTTTCATTGCACACTGTTACGCCGTCTTCTGAGAACCTCCAAATAGAATGCCTGATTAATTGTCTGGCGGCACGAATTCAGAATGCGCAATCCCTGTCATATAAAAAATGAGCATGGTTTCGATGTTTGACTTCACTTGACGAGCCTTTTTTGGCGGAGGTGACAATGATACGTTCCACTAGCTTGCTATTGCTTCATAACCATAGTACCAAGATTCGTCACCAGTAATGACCTTGGATAAAAAAAAAATCTAAATCAGTTTGGAAATGTTCTTTCAAAGCAAGGCATATTTTCACTCCAAGCGCGATGACTCTTGTCATCCCCAAATCCCCGACAAAATTCGATGCACTGAGCTCCAAGTTATTCCAGAAAACTCCGCAATTGCTTCAATGATTCGTCGTCGGTCTTCAAGCTCAATTGCGTTAACTTTCTTCATATTTTCATGCGTACTGGAAATCATCCAGAATGAGGTGTGTCATCGATCGACATTTCACCTTTTTTGAAACGAGAAAACTATTCATTCACTTGAGTTTTTCCATAGAGTAATCCTTATAAGCTGTTTTCAATACCAAAATTGTTTCTGTACCATTTCTTCCGATCAGTAAGAAAAATTTCACTGCCTCGAGTTGTTCACTTAAGTCCGACATTACATAAAACGGCGTGCAAATGCAATTGCTTGAAAATAAAACCGCACTGTAACAAGACACAACCTTATCCGGCGAAAGCACCTAGTGCACTGAACACAGAACAAGTTGCTTCATTTGTACATAGCGGCAGGAATGCGTGTCAGGCAAAGCCCGCCCGCAGCACTGTCATTACGATTACTTTTGGAATGACAGTGCTCTGGGCTGAACTCTTCTCATGCTTAGGAATAGTTAAGGTCATTTCCAACATTCCTCAAAAGATTAAATTTCTCAGAAAATTATTTCTCTTCCTGTGGGGAAACTGGAGAACCATACCACTATGCAATTACTTGTTCTCTTACATGGCACAGAATCATAGAATCCTTCTAAGTCTTATTACATCCAATGCCACAGAAATATCATTTACAATCCATGCACCAGATAGAAAATCATGAAATTACTGCACTTTTTAGAAGAAAACGAACATTTAATCGTCCTGGAATCCATTATCCCTGAATACAATTAGAACTGTCAGAGCCCATTCTATAACTCTTGATATACTAGTAATGTTTAATTCTTCAGAGAATGAAAGACGTCATAATAGAGAGTTTTTGCATAACGTTATTTTTTCATTCTCATCTTTTTAACTGGTAAAGGGCTACATAGTTCTCGATACAAGAGTGAGGTGTGAGATAAAGTAAAGTAAAGCTAAAAATTACGAAAAGAATTTTATTAAATATATTTTAATTAAACAGAAACTATAATTTTTCACAAAATTTTCTCTTTTCAAATTTTAGATTATTAAGAACATACCGGTGCATACTTTCACCAGCATATTTTTAATAATCTTAAAAATAATTAGATGGAAATTGAATTAATAAATAAGGAATTATTAAATTAATAATAAAGGTCTCTTTTATTCTGAGAAACCTTCGCTCCGAATTTATTATGTTTTAATGCGGAATATAATACAAAAAATGCCGAATAATATTATACTTTTAATTTAACTAAAACTATGATTCTTTTTAATTAGCAATAAAATAAGATTAAAGATTTTTAAAATTCAATGATTCAAAAAGCCGCTTACTGTTATTTTCTTTCATTGTTTAATAATTTGTAAACGTTTAAGTGACTGAATTTAAAAATTGTTTCGCAAATTGTTTTTATTAAAATAGAAAAAAATAATGGATTATAAAAAATAATTCGTTTCTTGTAAATACCTTCATTTCGTTGCAAACATTCCGCTTTGATATACGTTTAAAATTTATTATTTATATTTTTAGTTATATTTGTTTGCTGATTCATAATTTTTATTGTGTCTTAACAAAGTAAATTTGTAATAATTTAAATTATTTTGAAATAAATTTGTTTAAATTAAAATATTTGTGTGCTTTTCCCGTTGTCAGTCTTTTGATATCATTGGTCAGATAAAATAATTTTATTTTTTTCCAACTGATAAAAAAATGACTAAATTTCATGATAAAAATAAGTATTTTTGAATATGTAATGATTCTACAGTTCTAATTTCCTTCTAACTAACTTTGAAAACGAAATATTAGTTTTTCTTTCTTTCTAACCTTTTTTGTTCATTTCAGTATTAAAATATTTAATGAATCCTTTTTTTATAAATTTTGTTCTAAGGATGACTTATCGTTTCTTAAAAATAGAATAAAATTGTCTCAAGAAATTTTAAAATTTTTTATTGTACTATTAAAAGTTTAACTATATGTTATGCCGTCTGCCACAAATTTTTTTAATTTTTTTATTTTAAATAAAATTAAATTGCAAGAAATGCAATAAATTACACAAAACATATCACAAAAAAAATTTTATGATAAAAAATGAAAACATAAAATAATGAAAATTTAACTAAAGTACAAACGTTTAACAGTTTTCATATCTGTCCCAATTTTTAAAGACCTAAAACTTTTCGAATTTGCAATTAGTTTAATGATTTTTTTATATTGATAGTAAGAATATTTTCTGCCATTTTTACACCTCGTTCAAATTAGCAATAATAATTTGCTTTAATATTTTGAAGTATTTTTATATTCGACTGCAAATAGATATTTTAAGAGGTGATATAAGTTTAGTAAAAATTTCAAATGCGATCAGCGGTAAAAACAAGAAATTTTTTACAGCAATAGAAAAATTGGAGGACATATGTTATTCAAAATGAAAAAATCATGATTTATTGAAATTGTGTTAGCATTATTAGAGAATAAGCTTTCTTATTTTTTGTAGCATTTTTTAAATAAAGCATTCGAACATTTATGTTAATAAATAATTCAAAATATTTACATATTTAAAACAAAATTCTTCACATGAAAATTTTCAAATTTATATGAATTTTAATGAAATATTTTCTTGTTAGGATTAGATCCAGAGTGCATGGTGGTAAAATTTCTACATTTAACAAAACTATTATTTTCCCCATAACAATGGACACACCATTGTTGCGTACTATCGTGATAATACAGTTGCTACTGCTTATGTTAATCATGATAATTAAGCATTCATTGCGTTCAGAAATTTGGTATAGGAATGTTTTTAAAAAGCATCTGTGATTATTTATTTTAGTTTACTTTTTTTCACACTTCGGGGCTATATAATCTCCTACATTATAAAAAATTAAGGGCAGTAAAAAAAATTCAAACTGAAAATATAAGCTTCCAATTCTGGAATAATTTAGTCGAGACAGAATTGCTAGATCGTTGAACATGAAGTTTCCATATATGACTAAACCTCTTTTTGGGCCTTAAATACATTCTAACAATTACTCGTAAAAATAATTACTAGTATGATGTCAATTTCTGGCAATAAAAGTAAAAAACTTTCGTTTTCTTGATTATCTTACTTGAAACTAGAAAACGCTTCTAAATTTTTTTAAAATTGCGAATTTTTTTTTCCCTAGGACTGGTCACATAAAAGTGACTGAAAAAAAAAGTGACAAGTGAAAAATTACTATGAACTCACTGAAAAACTATTTTGTGTAACTCAGAATTTGCCTAAAATTTTTCAGAAAAATAGGTTTAGATATACCGGTTTGTCGATTTATGCAGAAATAAATATTTGTTGGAATATGAACATAAAATATGAGCAGTAAAAGCAGAGATGTAGATTACTAAGTGTTGAGAAATAAAAGGAATGCCTGAAAATAATATTACTTTTATTATACTTTCCTGGTATAACATTTAAATCAAAATGTGAAATGGCATCTGTTCAATTTCGGATTTGAGAAATCCTCAGTAGTAAAAGATTCCTTCTTTTGCCCATTTTATTGGCTAAAATTAGCCTGTAGCGTCACTTTTACACCTGGTGTCAAAAATGTAAACTTTTCTTTATGGTCCAGATAGTATACATATGAAATGGTGTTGAGTTTGCAAAAATTAATTATACTCGAACTTTAAATAAATTATACTTTCATCTTTACACATATATACACCTTTTTACTTATAGCGTATTTATTTTCTTTTAATTCCATAATTTTTGAGATATTTTATATTACATTTTTTATGTTACATTTTTTTTTTATATTAACTTATGTCACCTAGCCAAAGTGTCATTTAATAATGGTTTACTTTACGTTTTCTGTCATATCGAAATTTTGAGTTTAACGTCTTAATTTAAGTATATTTATCTGAAACTTTTTCCAAAATTTCTTTGAATCCTTCTTGAAATCTTTCTTATTTAAATTCTCCAAAGCTAAAAATATTTAATTCCATTAAAATTGGCGTAACGTCAGGTCATATTTGCTAGTCTATAAAGGAAATGCTTGTATACGTTAATCTTTTTTACAATAAGTTGTTTAATCAATTTTAATCATTGTAACAAGCGTTTATTTATAGATATGTTTTAAATTCTAAATTTAAATTTATATAAATAGAGATTTTTAATTTATAATATAAATTATTTCTGATATTATAGTAGAAATTATTCTTGATATTTTATTCTTTAATACGAGTACATAAAAATTGTCATTTTTAGAAATTTTTTTAAAGAATAATATTTTTAGTATGTTAGTAATATATATTAGTATGTATAGTATGTATCAATATCTGTCTCTCTATTTATCTATCTATGTATATATACATATAATAAAATTATACATCCAGTAAAACAATTCTCAGTAAGTGAGACGTAATAAATGTTATCAGTTTCAATTTTATTAAATCTTAAAAATTAATGATACCTAGTAAATTATTTAATTATAACTATAAATATTTTCGTATTATTTCAAAATCCCCCAAGGAAATATGTTTTTATTTGCATTAAATGTATAATGTGTCTTAAGAATGTTAATTTAAAAACTTAGAATTTAATTTTTTTTTTGTAAAAAAGCACATTCAACTCAACTTTTGATTTGTTTAAAATTTAACCTTTTCTTTATAAAACAAGAACTATATATTTTTTAAAACTTATTAAACAATGAAATCTTAATTTTTTTTCTTTGAATTTAATAATTATTTATTTTTACGCGGTGTGAAACAAAAAAATTAAGAAAATATCTTTTATCTTTTTTATATATATCTTTTTTTTTTTTTTTTTTTTTTGTATCTCTGGTTGCCATCTAGTGGCGTTTAGTAATTCATTAATTATTGGCGAAATTTATCGAATCTTTTAAAAAATATTTCTTGTTTGTTTCAAATTCTCTATTAAAAAAACCTTGACATTTATTTATTGTCTAAATATTTTTATTAATTACTAGTGATTCAGAGAAGGCTTTTCTTCACAATTTGCCAAATGATGATTTTCAATCATTATCAAACCTTTAGTATTCACTATTGAAATAGTTGCTTGATTCTTTTACACTTTCAATAAAAACATTAGCTAACATTATTAATAAACTAATGTCATACTGATAGCATAATCCAAAGACAAACATACGAAACAGTGTCTAAACACAGATACACATACGATAAAAACAGATATACATACTAAAGATATACAATATCGAAAGATTAGTCATCCATAGTCCTTCATAGTAAGATTTCTTAGTACTTCTTTAGTATATTGATAGAATCAATAACCTTATTATAGATTACAATCAGGCATTCATCTTAGTCAAGGTGAGGTGTTGAACTGGATTAGAATAGGGCAAATTACCAGCCCTCATGAATTATTCAAAACAAAATAACAAAAGTGTTTTCCTATCAAATGAACTGGATAAAAAAATTCAGACGTTTTCACGCCAATTTAGTTTTTACTACAGAAAATATCAATTTTTAGAATACATGCAACGATACTTAATACAAATGGTAAACAATCTACATGCTAGATAGTAAACAAACCTATTATGAAATAACATATATTAAAAATCAAAAAATACCGCGCATACACTTACTATAATGCATCCTTTATAGCAGAATTTGACGATTATAAGTGTTCCCACAGTTGTAATTAGGGATAATATTGCAGAATGACGTTAAAATGCAAAATTCACTTTTTTTATTTATCTCAAAATTTTGATCATAATTCTTATTAAGTTATTCATTAAAACTTTTCCAACGTAATTTTTACTGAAACTATTCCAACGTAATTTTTACTAAGCTATTCACTACAAATTTTCCAACATAATTTTTACTAAGCTGTTCACTACACATTTTTCAATGTAATTTTTACTAAGCTATTCAATACACATTTTCCAACATAGTTTTTACTAAGCTATTCACTACACATTTTTCAACATAGTTTTTACTAAGCTATGCAGTGCATTTTCCAACGTAATTTTTACTAAGCTATTCACTACACATTTTTCAACATAATTTTTTTTACTACGCTATTCACTACACATTTTTCCAACATAATTTTTACTACACTATTTACTAAAAATTCAGTTTAGCGATGATTATACTAATTAATATTAACAAAGATAAAACTAATCATTCTTTATTGGCAAGAGAAATCAGTTCTGTTTTTCTTAAATATGTTAATTGTTTATAATATTTCAGCTCTGTTCGAATTACAAAAAGTCCTGATAGTGGCTTAATATTTTCAATTAAGAAATATTTCATCCCGTGGAATTGCTATCTTAACCTCGCTATTTCATTTCAATATCCGAATACAATTAAGCAAATCTATTCTCAAAAACTCTTTAATTCTGATGGATTGAAGTTTGTCTTTCCAAACTGAGTAGGCTTGTTTTGAAACATGGCAAAACCTTTATGAAGTTGCAAAAAGGGACACCATATATTTTTAGATCATTAGACTCAATGTTAAGGCGTAATGCCAAACTTGGGTTCTGTAAAACTCTTGTGGCTCAATGTGGCTGTAGTGTAGCAGAAAAAAAAATAGGGCATTCTGAATAAACTAAAATCTGTCATTCAAGTGGCAAATGCCCTCAGACATTCGGCCAATAATTTTCCACAAAGATATTTTCTTATATCAATCTTCACTTCCAACCTAACATGCATAATACAAAAATTTCCTTATTTATTCGATTTATTTAATAAAACTTGTGTTGGAGAAAATAGTTATTATATTTTTGGAAAATATTTTAAAATGCATAAAAATTGCTCTAAATTGTTGTTGTCGTATTCCTTGAAAAGTATTAGAAAATCAAATATCTTAGTGCCTCCGAATAATATTGGCTATGTTGATTGCTACCTTGCAATATAAATCCTCTTCCGAGGAATCAAAGATATGATTAAGAGTAAGCTAGACATCAGGGAAGTTGCCAAATTTTTGTCATTTTTAAACGCCATCAGCAGAAATTTTTATGATGCTTCATCCTTAACCTTGTGAGAGTAGGAACTGTTTTTCTGTCAACATTTAGTTCTGTAATTTGATATTTAGTTTTTAGTAGGAATTATAAATTTATCGCTCTAAATTAAAATCGTTAAAATAATTAACAAATTGGATATATTTCTTACAAAAAACATTATTGATATTCTGGTTCTTAACAATTGCCATTAAAATTTTTAATATTGAATAATCTTTATACCTGTTACTGACATACATAAATAATTTAATACATCAAATATATGTTAAGAACACAATTTATAAATTACATATTAATTATTTTCTTTTTGCAATTCATTAGACAGTACAATTTTTACAAATGAAGGAAAAAAAAAAAAAAAATATAGACCAAAGAATGTATCTGTAGTATAATAACTAATCCAACATAGTGGTTACCAAAATAAAAAATATATACATATTTTATATATGTTCCAAACATAGATTAAGTTTCAATAGGATATTTAATGACAGTTCTGATTGAAAATAAGACGCCTAGATGGACAACGTAATAAAAAAATGATTTGTATTCTTTGCGCAGAGGTTTTTTTTAAAAATACATCAACAGGATTACCAGATCTATATTCCCAATTTAAATACTTTTGACCGAGAAATGCATTCTTCCGTCTATTGGGTTTTAAATCCTTATTAAAATTTTCATTGATTTCTTAATAAAGAATATCCTCATCAATGATATTTAGCAAAACATTTCAAACGTTTTGCTCATTGAATATCAATTAAATCGAATGTTATTATTTCGAAATGTTTACAAACATATCTTAAAATATTAGTTTAATTTTAATTAGTTGAGGAATTTAAATATTTTTTTTATAGTTTAAATAGTTTAATTTGATTTGATTTGGTGTGAAAAGGGCTTTTGTTTTGTAATAAGGCACCAATTATGTACTGCAGTAGGCAGAAGACCTCATGAAAACATGGAAATAGGATTGACTATATTATTGAAGGATTTAATGAAATCATTTGGAAAATTCTCATTATTGGGAATTGTTGGATATTTTTTTTTCTTTTGGTTTGATTTGATTTGGTTTGTCACTCTACGGTCATCTTGTGCACACTTTTAGGCTAAACAGACCGGGATCTACAGTTTAAAGTGGATTCGAACCACTACAAACGTCCATGGCACCGCCATGACTCGAATCCGAAACCTGTGGTACCGAGCGCTAGCCACTTGGCCATCAGGCCCCTTGTCTTTTGGAAAAATTCTTGGTCCAAATAAAAGGTTTTTCCCGTAATGATTGTAAAAATTATATTTGTGCATTATTATAAGCAACGGAGTTTTTTTCTTTGCTAACTAACTCTTGTAGATTAAAAGTTATAAAATAAATAAATAACAGATACATTTAGTTATTAAAAGTAAAAAAATATAACCTATTTCAGAAAACTATTATACCTAAATCATTATTTTTAAAATCTCCCGTTTACATTAAAATTAAGTCTGAAGTTGCTTTATGGTTAAAACTGAAGTTCACTTTTCCGAATTCTAGAAATTTTTCTTTGAATGATTCAAACATTGATCTTGAATGCCTTAAGGCAAGCGCTGCACATTACTCACTTTGCAAATTAACTGGAAGATAAGCCACGGACGTTTCACTGCCCCAGCAACGCTCTACTCGTGCCGGAACCTACGAATGTGGATTCAGTAAAACATCCATACCACCGGCTGGAAAACCCGAATTTTAAGCGCCAGAGCGTTAGGAGGCCATTCAGGCCCTGAATTCTAGAAATTAATTCTGCAGTTCTCTATGATATATCTCTTGGGAGGAGTGTTTGGGCTCCTGAGTATATAATCAATGTAAAACCCAGAATTTCATCTAAATCGGGACAACTTTTTATCTTTTTCACAAATTCCCTTTTTTACAATTTAAGCACTTTCTTTCCTCTATTGATGGTAAAATTATAATATCCTACAATAAAGTGCATTTGGAACCACTGCCACTAAAATTAAAATTTAAGATTAACGTTTTAAATTTACTAGTATTAACGATATCTAACGATGTTTTAACTTAATGTAGTCTCATTAAAGAGCCTGGAGGGGCAAGTGGTTGGTGCCACAGGTTTCGGGTTCGAGTTTCCGGCGGTACCATGGATGTTTGTAGTGGTTCTGAGTCCACTTTAAAACCATAGGTCCTAGTATAATATGACTGGTCTGAGCAACCCTACCCCGTATAAAAAAAAAATTTAAAAATTTCTTGGCTTTGGTATCTGCCAATAAACTTGTAGTGCCAGGGAGTTAGTTAATAATCTCATTAAATAATTTCTTTTCATTTTTTACTGTCTTATTTAATAAAGGGTTAAATATTGTATTTATTTATATACTACAATTTAGCTATATTAGAAGGAATATACTTGGAATTTTAACGTTATTAATCATGATAAGGAAAGTGAAAAATAAAAGAGTAATAAAAATATATTGCAACCTCTAAATCACAAAATAAACAAATTATTGTCTGGATTTGTAAATCCGTGTTGCAAAAGGAAAAACAGATCACTGAAATGTGAAAAATTTGGTTGCAATTACAGAAATAATTAGCGAAAACCGCAAAGTGGTTTGATAGTAGATTATAGTAATTTGTTACTTATTTTTTTGTAATTTTCATGTGAGTAATTTCAAATTATTATTAATTGAAATGTTGAACATGTTATTAAAGAGATGCAATCCGTTGTCTTATAAGAAATGTAGAGTTAAAAATAAAATTGAAAAATTTCTAATTTAAGCTCTTAGAATTATTTATAAATTTATTATTTATTATAATATGAATGAGAGTTATTATTGAATTAGAATGATTTTAAACCGATAAACTATATCATTATAAATTACTTAGATAGGTTTTAAAATTTTCATTTTAAAAATGAATAAAAAAAAATTGATACTCATTCTAGTAGGTATGCCTACTTCTTTGTAAATTCTTACATTTGTTACCTATTAATTATTTTTTAATATGGTATGAATTGATAATTTTGAGAATAATCTTCAATATTCAATAACTTAAGGATAATATTCAACGGATATGGATACTTAAAGAATAACTTTAGAAAGATGATGAGAAAAGTTGTTTCCATCAAAATGAAAGTTTTTGAAAATGCATCGAAATTAAAGCTTCTTCCCAATTTCTGTTCCTTTTTGATTCAAAATGCTTACTAAATATTCAATTAATTATTTGAAAAAATTATTATTTCAAACAATTTAAGAAAAATAAAAAAGCATACATTTTTAATAATAAAACTTGTAGATTATTATAATATCGATTGTCTGTTCCAATTAAAAGCATTACTGTTCTCTAAATTTAAATGCTTTTTAATTATTATTTTCCTTTACATATATTTTTTAAAATAAAGGAATTATTTTTGTACTGTAATTTTATATAAATCGTCTTCTGAAAAAAAAAAAATTCCAATTGTAGAACACAAGTTACAAAACATGGACCACAAAAGTCGAACAAAACACATTCTTTTTCTTATCTTACATAAAATATATATCTTGATTAAACAAAGAGAATTGATTAAAAATCATATAAGATTACTGAAAAAATAGAATTCATTGAATTTTTTTTCCGAAATTTCCACAAAGTGAAGAATTAGAAGTGTCAATTTTAGATGAATCAGAATCAATTGATCAATCAATCAATCAATTTTTCAACATAATTTTTAAAAACAAATTTTTCAAATCAAATATTTCAATATATTTCTTTATCAGTCTATTTCAATCAATTTATTTAAATCCATCAATCAATTTCACAAGAATTACAAGTATCAATTTTAAACAAGCAAAAAAGGCAAAATTTCACAATTTTTAGGTCATGGTATTTATTTGATATCATGATAATATTAGGTCCTTGACAACTACATATGTCACTACTATATATCACTACATATGTCACTACTATATATCACTACATATGTCATTATATATCACTACATATGTCACTACTATATATCACTACATATGTCATTACTATATATCACTACATATGTCACCACTATATATCACTAAATATGTCACTACTAATCACCACATATGTCATTACTAATCACTACATATGCCCCTACTATATATCACTACATATGTCCCTACTATATATCATGACATATGTCACTACTACATATGTCCATACTTAATTTCTCAATTTTTAGTCTTTAGACAACTAGAATTCTTACTATTTGAACGTCATGATAAGATTAAAAGTTAAGTTTACAATCTGAAATTTCTTAAAAATATTTTATGAATAATTGTCTAAATTTCCACAAACCAAAAAACAAATGACCAGTTTTATCTCTTTTTATTTAAGCCATATAGTCTATAAGATATCAGCAGAACTTGCTCATGACATTTTCATTTATATATCGAACCATTAACAAACATATATGTCACTGAAGTGATTATAGAAATAATTTCCAAAAACGTTATCATCATATTTTGTCTCAAGAAAATATAAAAGTTCACTACCAGGGCATCACGTTGTGAAATTGTGTCAAGAGGATACACTGATGTTATTTATCTTTACATATTCTCATTCAATTTGTCAGAATATCTTACTAAATTGCTTAAATTTCCACCATCAAAATAAATTATCAGTTTATATTTCCAGATAGATCGAAAAATCACTATTTGTAGGTCATGGACATGGATAGGTGTCATTATAGTTTATATCATTTTGTATATCGAGTCACATAGATAAGTACATAGACCACTGAATGATTGCAAAAATATTCACCAATCAAACAAATTTTTATCTGCAGACCACTGAATGTTCATGTACTATGTAGTCACGATAGTAGATTGGGGTATCAAGATGACTCCTTGACAACATTTTCATTTACATGTTGTGAAACAAACAGAATAAGTAATTGACTTTCTCACCATGAACTCTCTGAGTTGAAAGCGAAATCGTTTTATTAGCTTGCTTAAGGAAGCGGAACTAAATACAGAATTTCGTTAACTGTGAAACAAGCAAGTTGTTCGGGGTGTTTAGAGGGAGGAGGGAGAGAGGATAGATAATTTAGAAAGAAAAAAAAAAAACGCATTTCAAAAGGTGTTTAAAGATCTGATCCGGGGAAGAAATTATCAGTCGCCGGAATAATCTGGAATAAGACGGACAGTACGCTCTCCTCCTTTTAAGAGCCAACTCGAAGAGATTTTGATCTTTAACTTATTTGTATATTCTGGTTGGATTACTGAGATACAATCATGCCTGGATCCGTTGTGAGTGTCAATACTTATACGAATGGAAGCAACAACGATGCTTTAAAAGGTAATCTATTTTTATTTTTTTTTCTATATTTATTTTTTTAACATAAAATATTTATATAAGCAAATAAAAGATTTCGTATGCAATTTAATGTTGTTTAGATATAAAAATAATTCATTAAGTGAAAAATATTATTAATTAATTACGAATAAATTATAAATAAAATGAATTAAATATAATAAATTAAATTACGTAGAATAAAATGAATTATAATAAATTACAAATTCCAAAACTTTTTCTGTTTTTTTTTATAATTTATTCAAAAATACTTCGATACCTTTTATTACATTTATTATGTTTTTTTCTATTTTAATAAAGTATTACTGAAAAATAAAAAAAAAGTTATAGAGTAATGCCTATTGCTATCAAACAAATCTTTGAAATTGAATTTTATTTAACAAATGCATTCTTAAAATTTAAAGTTACAGAATATTTGTTTAATACAAATACTTCATCAACAAAATAAATGCAAAATTTTAAATTTAATGTTGTTTAATTTTAAAATAATACATTAAGCAATAAAATATCACAAGCAATTTGGAATATTTTACGAATTTCAAAAATTTTTTTGTTTTTTTAAATATTTTATTCAAAATAATTTAATACATTCTATTATATTTTTTCTATTTCAATGAAGCATTATTGGCCAAAATTAAAAAAATATAGAGAGAGTAATGCCTATTACTATCAAGCAAATCTTTAAAATTAAATTGTATTTTTCAAATGTATTTTTAAAATTTTAAGTTACAGGATATTTGTTGTTTAATAAAAATATTTCAATAGAAATAAATACACCATTTTAAATTTAACAATTACTAACTATTATACTCTCTGTATTTGACGTTAGATAATTTCATTAAAGTTAACTAAATATTATAATCACGAGGTACCTTATAGAAGGAATTTAAAGAACTTTTGAAATTCATACCATTCATGCATTCATAAAATAATCATTTCGAAATGTTCTCTCTCATATTCGCTTCTAAAAGTAACTACACTATTTTGAATTTTGATCATTTATATTTCATAATTTTTTATATTTTTAGAAATTAGAATTATGAATTAAAAAATTAAATTTTCTTTCTATTTAATATAATATAAAATAAAATTTAAAATTTTCTGTGAGAAATTTTTGTATTTGACAAAAATAATCGGCTTTTAATTATTCGTATACAATACTTCACTGGAATATATCTTTACTTAATAGAAAACTTTACACTGCAAATTTCATTATTATTCTCGTTTAAAGATTTTTATTGGTACTAGTATATAATGATTCTTGTTATTATTTGAAAATATTTCTTCTTATACGCTATATACATTAAAGTAACGTTACTTACAAAATTAAATGAATTTCTTCATAATTTCTAAAAATAATAATAATAAACCTCTCTTCAGTATGAAAAATAAATACTTTATTTTCAATGTGATTATCCTCATTAATCTCAAGAGAGTTTATGCTTAAAAAAAAGATGCATTTTATATATGTTTTTACGTTAAAATATTTTGAATTCCTGTTTTACTTTACATAGAAATTTTTAAATAACATTTATATATAAGATTTAGTAACATTTTTTACTTCATTAGAATAACATAAAATTAATATAGTTGCCCTTTTTTTTGAAGAATGAAATAACACCTTTAAAATTATAGCATTTTATTTAATATTATTTTAATGATGATTTTTACAATAAGATTTAATTCCATCATATTAAAAATGTTAATTTATAAAACATAATTTGCAAATATCCATATCTTTTAAAAATGTATAAAATGCTTTAAAATATTTATAATGTTTATGTTAAATGACGTAAAAATACTATTCAGTAGTTTTGGATTGAATTACAAGAATATATCTAATTAATCTTAATAAGTTTAACTTACAGCATTATTAACAGTCACATAAATAATAATTTTTCAAATTTCAGAATTACTTGCTTGTAAAAATAAAATAACATTTCAAATTATGCATATTTTTAGTGTTTCAAATTTAATTAAAATGAAATATTATTGTGCGTAGTTAAAAGCCATCAGCAGAAAAATATAAGATAATTGCATTTTATAAGAAATTATCTTTCATCAAATTGTTAATATATATATATATAAATCAAGAAGTATTTTATAACGAAGAGAGAAAAAAACTTATATGAAACATTGTTATTTTTAAAAAGATGCATGCATATTTTTAAAAAATACAACATGATTCTAAAATAAATATTATTTTCAGCTAGCATCTTCACTAAATAAATAATAATTTTCAGAAAATAATAATAATAAAAATAATAGACGAACGATAAACAATTTATCATTATCAATCAGTTACATAAGAAATGAATCTGGGAAAGATTGAAAAACTATCTTTTTAAAATAGATTAAAAAAATTTTTTTAATTTAAAATTAATTAATTAATTTTTTTTTTTTTATTTTAAATTTAAAAAAAAATTAGAGCAACTGAAATGAATCCAACTTAACAAACGATAACTTTTATATATATATTTAATAGATGTAAAAGAAGCAAAACAATTTTTTAAATTAATTTCATAGACTTAAGAATAATTATTGGAGCCATATTAATTGGCTGTACTTTTTAATATATATTGATACAAAAATTGTGAATTTGTTAAAAGTAAACAACTGGTAATATATTAAAACTTGTAATGTCCATAATAACCTAACCACCTTTATTATTTTTTGTAGAAGTAATAATAATAATATTGTTAATAAACTATTTCAAATAATTTCATTAAATAAAAATTGAAATTGAAAATTTCACCTGAAAATTATATGCAAAATTTGCCTGTGCGATGTTTTCTTGTGCTTATATTAAATGTATAAACGCAAAAAACTGTCTTAACTTCCCTGGAAGCATATTATTTAAAAATATATAAAAATATTTCCTATTTATATGCACTCGACCAATTGTTGACGCTAGAAAAGTTTTCAAAGTTGTTCAGATGTTTTAATTCCTTTTCTTTCAGTGAATTTGGGGAAGAATGGCTTCGTCGATGCAATGGGCAAGCAGACGTGCCTCGTTTGGAATAAGAAGGTACCAAACACAGAAATCGACAAATTCAGAAAAATAATTGAAGAAAAGTACAATAGACATTTTGGTAAGTTATACCAAACAAGTTTAACTCTAATAAAATTTATAATAATATAAAGCAATAATATGGGGAGAATATAAAAAAAAGCTAGTGTTTCGTTTTCCGGAAGCAAATTATAATATTTAAAGCAATGATTCTTAAGTCATCTATCTAAAGGTTTCGTTCTATTCAATTTATTAACATGTGTATTATTAGGATAAAAACTAACAGCAATATGTATTAATTTCTCTCTTTGTTTGCAATTATAAATCATAGTTTATTTAAATGGTTTAACTTAGAGAAGGAATTTGTTTTCACGAAAATGATATGTGAAATCATAAAAAACTCTCTAAATTTTACTAAAGTATGTTTTCTAAATAAATTTACAACGCTTAAAAGTTAGTCTCATAGGTATGTTGATATCAAAAAAGACTTAAATATTCAATTCCTTTTTACTTCAAAACGCATAATATCAGCATATCTAAAACTTGGACAAAGATAAAACTTAATTACAAAAATTGACTGAAAGAAAACGTAATTGTTTCTGAAAATCAAAACTATTTTCGGCAACTAAAAAAAAACTAATTATCAATAATTTCGTAAGTCAAAGTTATCCAAGTTGTTATTCGCTAAGAAAAGAATCTATTACACACTTCAACCTTTTATTTTTTTAATTAGTTCTGTATATTTTGATTTTGTACGATGTTTTGAAATTCAGGAAATATGTCACATTTCAACATTCAAAATACTACACCTTCAATTTTCAGGACCATTTAAAAAATAAGAAAAATGAAGAAATTCTTTCCATTTTCTACATTTTGTTTGAAGAGGAGACAGAATATTAACTTTGCATATGAAAATTATCCCTTCATTTCCCAAATTTTAATGTTTGTTAACGTATGATTTTATGCAGTATAATTTATTTTGTATTGGAACTTAAATTGTTTTATAATGAATAATTCATAATGAAAAATATATTCAACGAGCTTGTTCGAATAAAAGTGGCCTCAAAAAGATTACTGGTGATTAAAATATCATTGAGGATATTCATTTTAAAATATTAAGCTTATAGTTTTAAATCAAACTAACTTAATAAACAAGTAATGCTAATAAAGCATTGAACAGAATTTTAATAGGAAAAATAAAAATACTTCAATTTTTTTTAAAGGTACTAATCTTTTAAATTACAACGACGAGCTATTTTTTGAAGTATTAATTTTTTAATGTAAATTAAATATTAATATAGATTTTTAAGCTTTTGAAATATAGTTGGTCATTGATTTTAAAATTAACATTTTTGTAAATTTAAATAACTATTATTTACAATATTTTACGATATGTAAGGAATATATAGTGTATATAAATTTTTAATAATAAAAAATTTGATTTTCCTTAAAAAATATATATAATTTTTAGCTAAATCAGTTTAACAGTTTTTGAATCAATTCTTTAATTTTTTTTTTCTCTACTTAAGTTCTTTTAAATAATTTTTAATTTTTTTTTTTATTTTCATTTTATTTATTTTTTTTTTTTTATTTTATTTCATAATTTTTTTTTCTTCCTGCCCCGTTAAAAAAAAAACCATCTTCTGTCTCGAAATCTGCCAGTAGGCAGACAACCTTGGTCCATCATGTGGTTGTTGCGCTAATGAAAAAAGAAAAAGAATTTTAATATTTTTAAAACACGTATCATAGTAAACTTATATGGCAATGATTCAATTTTCCATGCTTTTCTACAATTTTATTACTTAAAAATTAAATTTAAAAAAAAAAGTAGCTAAACGCAATATAATTAAACTAAAAATGTAATTATTTAAAGAATATAAATTATAATACGCTTTAAAAATATTATAATGATAATTTATTGTTTTAAATGTAGTAAATGCATCAATAATTGAGTTGTTGAAACATTGTAACCTTTCGTAACTTCTTTTAACTAACCAAATCTCCTAATGCCTTTCAACAGTTGCAAAAGCTTAAGCAGTGGATGGAAAAGTGTTAATATTCTTTTGTGCATAATTAAGACACTTTTTTTCAGTTCACTTGGTAACGTGAGTTCACTTAAGCCATTTGAAAATTATATGCATGACCGCATGACTTCAGTCAATGCATCTTAATCGCAGAACACAAAAGAAATTTCCAAAGTGAATTTTCGCCATTTTTGGTTCATTTGAAGCAATAACTCCTTCTCTAAGTTGATTAATGTTTTTGCATCTTGAGAAAGAAATAATTTACAAGTTGTTAAGTCGTAATCTTAATTGCTTTATGGTGTCAATAGTCTTTTAATTCTAAAGTCACTTATCTAATAAGCGAGAACTAAGTAATTTAGAGATTATTTTTATTTGCAAACGTGCATTGGCTTTGTTATTGAACTGGAACTTACATAATTAACGGCTGTAAATCCACCAAACTAATTGCCAGTTTATTTTTAACAGTGGTGATTAGTTATTATGTCAAGATAAGTGCGAAAAACTAGCAAACATCAATACGTTTACGAATTTTTAATTATTTTGTGTGAACATGTTTAATCCCTTAGGGTATAAACTGATACGAAGCGCAACTATATTCTCTTTTGTAAAGAACATTGTTTAATTATACAATATTTTGGAAAGTTTAAATCAGTAAAGAATTTTCGCTGCTTAATTAGCCATTTTATCCTCAAATGTCAGATTAATTGACAGTCTATTATATAAAGCTAAAATCTAAATTCTTTAGCTGCATTAATTATCAAATCACCATACAAATACATTTTCTGCTATTTACTTTTCAACCAAGTTAATTCAAACTATTTTTGTTATGTAAAACTTTCGGCGATTAAGCTTTTTATGAATTTAGTAAAAATTTATAGATTATTTTATTTATTTTCTGAGTATAATAAATCTCCCATCGATTTTTGTTTTTTTAAAATAACTATTTTTCTATTTCTTTAACTTAAAAAAACTTGTAGTTTTATGTGTTACATACGGTCATGGTCATTATGAGCTCAAGATAAGACATTTTCATAGATAATAATTTTTTTTTTTGTTCTAAAATGATTGTTACTATTTTAAAAGATTAACATTTTTTAAGAATTTAAAATAAAAGTTAAGATTTCATGTTTATTTTTATTTATTATCTTACTAAGAGTATTTATGTTATTTCACAGTGATAAATATAAAAATTAATTTAAATTAATTAATCAAAATAATTTTACTAACAGCTGCAGGTGTTTTATCTATGCTTTAATGTAAATATATTAAAAGAAGCATTATGATTTTTCCTAATTAGAAAATAAAAATATTTTTTTAAAAATATTTTCATTTTATATTTAATTCATTTATATATTTAATTCATTATATATTTAATTCATTTTAATTTTTATATTTAATTTTAAAATCATTATTTCTACTGATTGATTTAAAAAGAAAATTTTTAAGTCAATTTATTAAAAACGAAGAGTAAAGTTTATAAAATATTTTCAGTTCTAGATATTTTATAAGAGTATCAAGTTAAAATAAATTGAATAAATGCGTTTCTATAGATAAAAGTTAAATCACCTTAAGGAAAGGAAAAAAATAACAAAAATAATAATAATGAGAATGGAAAATAATAATTACATTTATTTACAAAATTATTGTTATTGATTGAGTCTTTATAAAGATTACCCATAAAATTTAGTATAAAAACAAAACGCATCTCAGCAATATTAAATAATAATAATACCAATAATAATAAAACTATAAATTCCAAATGAAAACTATAGAATTCCAATTTCTTTTCTTGAAAAATCTCATTTTCACTTTGAATTAAAAGAAAGGGGCTCTAATTGCAGCAAATTTTTTTATCTATGCTTTAATGTAGATATATTAAAATAAACATAATATTATTTTCCTAATTAAAACCGAGAATATCTCTTAAAAGTTATATTTAATTTTTTAAAAATTATTTCTTACAGTTTAGTTTTAAAATAATTCTTAAGTTAACTTATTAAAACCCTAGTGTAACGTTTAGTTTATAAAAATATGTCCAGTTCTAGATATTTTAGAAGAATATTAATTGAATTCGTAATTAAAAAATTACTTAAAATAAATTAAATCTTTCTCATTTATACCAATTATGTATAAGTTAACTTATTTAAAACCTTAGTGTAACGTTTAGTTTATAAAATATGTCCAGTTCTAGATATTTTAGAAGAATATTAATTGAATTCAATTAAAAATTACTTAAAAATAAATTAAATCTTTCATTTAAAACTACTCATTTATACCAATTCGAAAATATTTTTAAGTATAATAGTGATAAATTGTAATAGTTTATTTAAGAAAGGTAAACATCGTAATTTTCACAATTCTTAATTGATTATTAAAATTTATAATATTTATAGGTTAGAAAATAATATACGTAATCACTGGATTATTTCTGACAAACATTTAAATATTTTTTGCTATCTAAAATATTTTATCCGGATTATTTTTGCAGGTTCTTATTGGGAGTTTCACAAATGGTCTGTAGAAAACTACATAGACTTCTGGGAAGAATTGTGGCATCATTTTGGAATAATCGCTTCTACACCTTATGATAAGGTAAATATTGAAGAAATTTTAGTGAAAAAAATTTGAAAATCTAAAATGAAAAATCATAAATCTAAATTACCATAAAATTAGAGCTATAAAAATCAAACTGGGTTTAATTAAAACACAAAATCTATAGATTTTTGATGAAATTTCAAGCAGAAAGGAAAAACTGTATTTAAAAACTATTGGTGAAATCATGCCTATAAAAAGTCGGTATTATTTCTTCAATTTATTTCCTATTCATAAATAATAAACGACAGTTGTGAAGTTTAAAAGCAAATTGTTTATGAAATAACAGTCTGCTTTGCTGCTACAAAAATGCGTTTGGCATTTTTCTTCCAATAAATTGGAAAGAGTGTATAAAGGAAACTGAAAACATGTATTATAGAAATAATACACTGGTGGGAAAACTTAAGCAACAATGTAAAAATTGAGCAGATAACCACGAAATTGCAGAAAAGGAGGTCTGGAGATCAGTACAATGAACACTTAAGTCAGTAGAAACGTCATGCGTATGCAAATATCAGGAACGAAACGTCGGAGGCGAAGTGAGCGTACGCAAAACGCGTGATGTCGGCGCGCGCAGCTCAACTGTAGAATAAAAAGGAAGGACGGAGACGCAATTGAACATATTCGCTGCAAGTGCCAGTGAGTCAGTTCGTGAAATATGGCTAGCAGAAATCACCTGGACGACTTCACACGTGGAAGAATGATCGGAAAGCTGTAGGAGGGGGACGTACTGTCACCAGTGTAGCTGCAGAGTTCGGAATCAACAAAAGTGTCAGCCACGAGCTTGGAAAGCGTTCCAAACCACAGGTACAGAAAGGTTGGTGGTGGCCGCCCGAGGAAGACAACTGCAGGGGATGACCGATATCGTCCTGCAGGCGAAAAGAGGCCGACAGCAGTCAGCAAGTGCCATTTCTCAGCAACTCTGTACAGAAACGGGCGACAAGTGTCGCGGTTTACTGTGGCCAGACGCCTTCACAAAGTGGGCCTATTCGCCCGCCGTCCTGAACGCTACCTCCCGTTGAAAGTTGGCCATCGGCGCTATCGTTTACAGTGGTGCAGAGAGAACAAAAACTGGACAACTGGTCAATGGAGTCGTGTCCTTTTTACGGGTGAGAGTCAGTTCTGTACCAGAAGCGATTCTCGACGCGTTTTGATTTGGAGAGAGGTCGGGACCCGGTTTTATCCCAGTAACCTCAAGGAAAGACACCGTTATGGTGGTTCTGGAGATCTTGTCTGAGGAGGCATTTTGCTGAACGGGCGAACTGAGCTCCACGTTTTGACACAGGGTTTGTAACCGGGGATCGCTATTGTGAGGAGGTACTCCTCCCCATGTGCATCTGTTCCGAGGTGCCATTGGCCTAGACTTCATTTTTATGGATGACAATGCACGGCCACATCAGACTCTTGCTGTTGAGGAGCTACTGGAAAGTGAAGATATATCACTCGAATGGATTGGCCAGCGTACTCCCCAGATTTAAATTCCATCGAACATGTGTGGGATGCTTTGGGGAGATGCATTGCAAAGCACGCTTACATCCTCCGGAGAGCACCCAACAACTCAAACAGATGTTGATTGAGGAATGGGCACTCTACGCGCAAGAAATGTTGCACCAGCTGGTTCTGAGTATGCGGGGATAGTGCGAAGCAAACATTGCAGTGAGGGGAGGGCATATCCCATATTAAGGAACATCTGCTTGTTGTTCTTCCTCTTGGATAGACACTCATAAATCACGATACTATGCGTTCAATAAAGCTTGTTTTTGTTTGATTCCATACCGTATGCATTGTATTCCTTTTCAGCGCCGATGCTTTCTGTCATCCTTACGTACATAATACTCTCCCTCATTTCTGAATATCAATGTCTCTCAGATGATTTCTCATGGAGTTACGGCAAAAACACACCTGTTGCTTAAGTTTTGCAACACCCATACTTTGTTTTTGTAAAAATGACTTTTTATTAACATTTTAATATTTTGTTATCCATCATCACTAGGGGGCAATTTTTAAACCAGTTAATTTTAAATTTCATGTAGTACATATGTAAAATTCACATGAAGTTTGTACACCTTTTACACACAAAATGTATTCACATATTTACACAAAATGTATTCACATATGTACACTTTTACACACAAAATGTATTCACATATGTACACCTTTTTACACACAAAAATGTATTGGTTTTTTAGGTACTCTTGAAGACTGGAAATGGATTCCTAGATAATGAATGGTTCAGTGGAGCAAGATTCAACTTTGCTGAAAATATTCTGAGGATCCGGGATAACAGAACTGCTCTCATATATGCCGGTATTTAACCTGAATACTTTGCATTAATAAATTTAATAATCTCAAATTTGAATTGGAAAGAGATTTCTGAATTTATTCAATCTTTATATTTCTAATATCTAATTTAAGTAGCAATCATTAATAAATAATAAAATTTATAGTGTTTTTTTATTTAGCTTATATATATTATTTAATATTGCCCTTTTTAATATTGTATTGCATTTAAATATTTTTACTTTAACAAGTTTTATTAGGAAAAACTCAAAATCTGAAAAGAAAAGTGTTCAAATGATCTATTATACAATATCAATAATTAATATCGTATTGTATATAAATATTATTGCATTTAAATATTTTACTTTAAAAAATTTTATTAAGAAAAAAATACTCATTAGGGTTGAAAATTCAAAATTTTAAGAGACAAGTTTTCAAATATACAATATTAATATTCAATATTTATTGATAAATAACTAATATTCATTGATCCTTTAAATTTTTAAATAGTTTGATTTTGTTACTATTTTGGAAACACAATGGCCATTGTTACAAAACATTTTTAAACAGCAGTGATTTTATTATGAAAAATTACATTTTAACCATTTACAGAAATGAATTGTTTTAAACATTTTCGTAACTTTCGATTATGCACCAAATAAAAAATAGAATGAACTGAGAGAAAAACAATTTGGACTTTTCATTATTAGAGCTTTTATGTTATAAGAAATATTAGAAATTATAGTCGTTATAACCGTACCGATTCTTATGTATTCAATTTTATACACCTTAAACATTCGTTTTGGATTCTATAATGTACACCTGCTGCCCGTCCAAAATGCAATTCTAAGGGAGACACGAATTATAAAAGCCAAAATTTACTAGATTAGTAATACCAAGTACTAATGGGAAATGAATAAAAATGCAATCACCTTCGTCTGGAGCAACACGGAAAAAAAAACCAATTCTGTAGTCGCCATCTCGGATAAACAATCCTGATGCAGGCTTCGGCAATGAAAAACAGGCATTGGATGTGTTATTGGAATCTATCTGTCCATGCTGCTTCTACGTTGCCAATTTTGATCTGGAGTAGGAACGGATAGTGCAGTTGTTTGCCAATCATCTACCAGACATGTTCAATGGATGAGAAATCAAGCCAATTCAAGCTGATGCGCGAGGAACAAATGTTGAACATTGTGTGCTACGTATGTTTCGAATTGTCCTGTTAAAAAATATGACCGCTGGCAAGACTTAGTAGTAAGATAAGACAGCAGGTTTACAAACTGTAGAAATATATTGTTTATAATACGATTCGTAAGAAACGATGGAGATACTTAGGAGATGCAGTAGTAAAACCGAATACTATCCAAAACTATATTGGCATGTGAAAGATCGGTACAGTGAAGTACAATACAAGAGTTAAGCAGTCTTTTTCACTCTTTCCGAAGTTGGCTATAATGTAGCCAGTATCGGATAAGACAGCAACGTCATCGTAGTGTTGTATACAGTAAGGCTATTCGTCTGGAAAGATCATGCCATACGTTCGCAAACACCTATGGTTTAGACTCAAATGTAATCGCAGCAATTGATGATTTATTGAAATTTCCCTGCTCTACAAATGATTTCGAATGGTATGTGTCGCCACAAATAGCTATATAATAGACCTTAAATCTTCCGATATGCTTCCTGATGTTGCAATACGACTCATCAATTCCATGCTTGCAATATACCTATCTTTACGTATAATGATGTGACGAGGTCGGTGCAATCGTCCCCATCGATCGTTCTGTACCTCGTGCATCAATCCATTGTATAACACACTATGGGTTGATTACATTTGATACGATCACCAATTTCTCAAAAGGCTAATCAGCAATATGTTAAGTCTCAATTCCTTCCTCAGTCAAAGTAAAAATAAAATGCTCGATCGACATATTCTTTTAAGTGGTATACTAAAACTTCCAACGTAAAAAAAACCTCCATGCGAAGAAACAGTTAAAGTAATTAAAATGTCTCTTGTTCTCTTTTTTATGTATAGTGTTCGTAGGTAGTTTCTAGATGCTCCCATGATGGTGTCCCTGCTTTGAAATACCAATCATTTGCATGTCCTATCGAGCTATCAATTTCATGCGTTTTGATAACTTCCTTCACGATCTTGCATTTTGGATGTCCAGTAGCATATATTAAATAAATGTATGATTGAATATTTAACTGATTCAAATGAAATGATTTCAGATGAGTTGGGAAATGATGAAACTGTGACGTTTGCTGAAATGTTTAACGAAGTGAAGCTCTACGTAGCTGCATTTCGGAAGCATGGCTTGAGTAGGAGACAGAGTGGCATGTAAGTATTTTGCTTATTCGATGTATTTTTATAATTATATGCATATAGATTCCCATCACATCAAGATTTTAATAATTTAATCAACTCTTATGGGATATACAGATATTTTTATATATTTCTATCTTGCTGATTCATAAAATGGAACTAATTGTAACAATAATTGTTACTTACAATATTAATGCTAATCCGTAGCAGACATCTAATTTCGTTAAATATTACAAATCTAACTGACATTTCACATATTCAAAATGAAATAAATTGGGTTTAATTGTCGCTCTACGGTCATTTTTGTACACTTTGGGCTAATTAGAATTGGGACAATTTAACGTGGATTCCGAACCAGTAACAAACATCATGCTACCCCAGGATTCGAGCCTGTAATGCCAAAGGCCAGATTGCTGGCCAATTGCTCCTTATTATTGGCGCAGCAGCCCCGTGGTGGGTCAAGGCCGTTTGCCTACTGGAAAATTTCGAGACAGGAGATGTGTTTCTTTTTACTGAGTAAGGTTATCTGCCCTACGCCCAACAGTCTTATTAGACCGGGACCTGCGGTTTAAAGGTGTCTCGAACCACTACTGACATCCATGGCACCACCGGGACTCGAACTCGAAACCTGTGGCACCGGCGCTAGTCACTCGGTCATTAGGACCCCAATTGATCATCAGGCCGCTGAAATAAATTGGGAGATAAAAGCAACTTTGGTTATAAATTACAAAAGGAAAATAAATCCAAACCAACAATGAAGTTTCAAATGATAATCAGAAAAAGAAAATTCTTATTTGATTTTGAGTAAATATCAAAAATATTTACTCAAAATCTCAATAGATATTTACTCAAATATCTATTGAAATATTTTCTGCTTCCCATTTTGTCTTGTTTCCTCAAGCAAAGAAATTGAGTATTAATACTTTAGTACTAAATAAATTTATATTAATATTTCTATTTAAAACCGAAAACATAATCAATTTAAATTAAGTTTGAAAGCGTTTTTTATATTTCGAACAGCGTAAGGAGTATTTTCTTTTTTTTTCAGGTTACATGTCCAATAGGAAAGGAAGCTATTTTTGCAATGCTAGCTACAACAAGTATTGGAGCTATTTGGAGTGGCCCTCTTCCTTACTACGGTTCTAGAGTGAGTATTCTAAAATATAATTTTTAATAAAACGTCTTAAATTAAATCATAATAAATTGTTTTACTTTTGAATAAAATATTTTATGAAATCTAAGTAGTATTTTGTGCACAAAATTTTATTCATGAAGCTAAAATATCTATATTTCACATAAGAAAATTAATGGCATTGCGTTATCATAAATATGGCAAATAAGTAAATTTATAATAATAATAATAATAAAAGTTTACAAGTAATAGTTTTGTAACAACTATTATTTCATTCTTAAAATGACCATGTTTATTACATTTCCGTTTGTCCTTTTGATATCCCAAATCAAATATTATTTTAAGAATAATTTTTATTGCGTGTATTTATACTTTTAAGAGCTTTTATAGCTATCTCTCAACTATAAATTATAACTTCAATTCAAAAATCTGTTTTAGATAAAAATAAACGACATTTTGTCGATTTACACATATTAATCTTGCTCTTTATCTACACTTTATGTTTTTTTTTTTTTTCAAATTCTGTTATAAAGCATTTCAAAATTCCTTATTTAAAAGAAAATGTAATTTTTTTAATGAAATAATTTAACAATTTTTAACTTTCTGGATAAACGTTTGTTTTATATATCAATAAATAATGTAAAAGTGAATTTTTGAAAATATTTATGGAATTTAAAATTCCTTTTTGAAAAACAGACATAATTAACGAGATATTTAAG
Source organism: Caerostris extrusa (assembly GCA_021605095.1). Lineage (NCBI taxonomy): Eukaryota > Metazoa > Arthropoda > Arachnida > Araneae > Araneidae > Caerostris > Caerostris extrusa. Next base: position 18,145 of record BPLR01020448.1, on the reverse strand, counting down.
GTTATATTTTTATTTTTATAAAATTGTAAATTTTTTCAAAATATTTAATGTTATTAAAATTATAGGCAGCTACAAATATCGTGAACACCATGGAACCGAAGTTTCTGATTGCTGTGGATCACTTGCAAGACAACGGACATCAGTTTTTATCCAATTGAGAAAATTTGTCTGCTATTGTTGACAGTAAATATTACTTCATTTTAAAATTTACTAGTTATTATTAAAATGAATTATCTATAAATAATAAAGCTAAATTCAAGGAGTTTGATTTTATACGAATGATTAGCATTAAGTAGTCTGAAGAATATAAATAATAAAAAGAAATTTAAATCGATTAAATATGTCTGAATTTCAAATCTGATTTTATTATAATTAAGATATAAAAATTGAATATAAAATAAAATATGTCATCTAAAGCAATTTATATTGTGATACATACAGGCAGAAATACAAATAATTGCATTTCTAACATTACGCTCGAAATTAACGCTCAATTTCTAAAATTACGCTCGAAATTAACGCTCAATTTCTAAAATTACGCTCGAACAAATCATAACGCAACCATGGTAGTATGTATGTAAAAACCGTGCTAATCTAATAAATAATGATTATTAATAACCTAATTAGTTTTGAATTATAAGCTTATTTTATATTTCAAAGTTTCACAAAGAAATTAATCCCAACAGTATTTAATAAAACTAATATATATATATATATATTATGTATGTATGTATTATTTGTAAAATATATATTAACACAGTTTCATATTTAGGATTAGATATAGCTTTTACATTCAATCTTTAAACGAGGTTTTTCAATAAATTATAAAAATACATTTTACGTTAAAAACAATTGAAAACTTTATCTCCAATTTTTATATAATTCAATATTGACTTCGCGTTCATGTACAGAAATTATAACACCAAAATTGAAGGAAAAGTGTATTATATACACAGATTTATTAAATTTAGAAAATAAATATCAAAACTTTTATAGAATTTAACAATTTTATACTTATAATATAATGTCAGTTAGAAACTAAATAAAATTGAAAGAAAAAAAAATTAAAAATGTAGCATAAACAACTCTATAAAATGTGTATAACTTTCAGGTACTCCTTGCTTGGAAAAAGTGATCATAGTTCCAACCAGAGAAGAAACACTTTCTCGCGACTTGTCAGATATTCGGAACAGGTAATTAGAACACTTATAACAATTTGAAAATAGTTAATTTATTTCATCTTAAGTTCTCAAATTTTCTTTTGTGTTTATTAAAACTTTTTCTTTGTAATTTTTGTTAAAATTTCCTTTTTCTTACGTATATTCATTAAAAATAAGGAATATCATTGAAAATACAAGTCACTGTGATTTAATTTCCTTTTTACAAAATTTACCTGTAGATTTTATTCAAAAGTAAATCATTAAAAGTAGAATTAATAATTCGCATTGAATCAAAATCTCTAATTTTAAAATTTAGTCTCTAATTTTAAAAAATTTACGAAGAATCTATTTTATACTTAAATCAACTGAGGACATTCGTTTTCAAATTGAGGGTGTGAATAAGTGCCCAAGGAAGATATTTGTGTAGAAAGAGAGATTCAATATATTTCTACAAATAAAAAATTAAACCACATTAAGGTAAGAAAAAATTAACAAAAAAAATTTTGTTTTTAATTATAATCATTGTTATTTTAAAGCATATTAAAATATAATCTACTTGGCCGATATAAAGGTTGCCCATTAAATTTGGAATTTAATATTCGAACAAAATAGCACTATTAAAAATAATATATATATATATATATATATATATAGAGAGAGAGAGAGAATGAATTTCAAACGATTTTATTTACTTGAAAAATTTTTTACTTTAATATAAAATAAAGTTTTTTTGCTTTCATCAGACGTTTAAAAATGCTCATGAAAGAAATTTAACTATAAAAAAACTCTTAAAAAAATGAAAACAATTGAAAGTGGTCAAGGATACGAAAAATTCACCTCTTCAAAATAATACACATATATTTTACGGATAATAACAATGAAGCATATTTTTACGAGGATAAATTTAAATTAATACCTTCAAGTGGATGAAGGTTAATTCATACATGGATAATTCACATATGGATAATTGGTCTTATTGGTAAGGAATTTATAATTTAAAATTAAAAACCTTCATTCTACCTTCAAAACATTTTATTTATGCTATTTATGTAAACCTGGATCTTTATCGAATCAAAAATTGCTTGCTGTTTCTTAAATAACTAGAGGATACTTTCTTATCAGGAAAAATTTTCCCCAGGAAAAAAAATTAACGTCAAATAAATACTTTTTGTAAATGATTAGTGGCACTTTCAAAAAAAATTTAGGAAGAAATTAAATATTAATTCTTAGTTATCATTATATTATAAAAGAATATATTTATTGCAATACTAATAACAGTATTCTAAACCCGGTTATTCATATGTTCCAAATATAAAATAAACTGAAAAACCCCACAACGCTAGTATGATATTTAAAGGGATACGAGAGACCTTTCCCTTATTAAATAAGGGTGCAAAGATATATTGTTGAGTATTAGTGAACTAGAGAATAAGAACAAAACGATTTTTATAACAATCCTTTAAATAAATTTCATAAATTAGTGCAATAACATGCTTTTTTATAAATTTCTTGTCAAATATAAATAATGTTTTGTTTAGATTAGACCAATACCGATATTTACCTAGGTGTTAATGTGAAACGGCTCTTAGAGGTTAATATAACATTGTGATGGGTCATTTAAATATCAGCTGTCTATCACAAGGGATATAAAATTTACGGAATCATTCCAAGAATGATAATTGATTCAGTTAATGTATTACCTCCATAATGAAAATGGAGAAAGATTATGAAAGTAGTAAGTGAGATTCCTCAAGAAAGATTTGTATTTACTGATAAGCAGGAATATTGCACTATGTTAACTACAACAAACTTTAAATATATATATTATCCCTCCTTTCAGGTAGGTAAAACGACTTGGCCGAAACTGCGCGATACTATCTACTTTCAGATATGTCAAATTAAGAAGCACATCAAAAACAAAAATATATCCCTTTGATGTTAGGCCATTATAATACTATATATTACATTAAACATACAATTAACTTTGTAATTATAAAATAAGCAATTTAAAAATTCACAGAAGAAATTTTTTTGTTATTCTATTATAGTTACTAATCTAGAGTGGGGTGATAAAAATATAGGGAATATAGAAGAGGTCAATGATTACAGAAACATGGGGACTCTAGTTCAGATTCAGGAAGTAAATATGTATGTATTCATGTATAACGTGTTTAGATCAGCATTTCCCAAAGTAGTCGATACCGACCCCTAAAGGGTCAATTATGTATGTATTCAAGAATACATGTATGAAGTAATTTTTAATATTTTGTGGCAGCATCCTGTTGGAAGATTTCCTTCAAAGTGGCAGAACACCAGACGGTCTAGTGCCCGACATCAATTCGAACAGCTTCCTTTCAACCACCCCATCTGCATCAACTTCGTCCGGCACGACTGGCCTTCCAAAAGGACCTGTTCACTCAGCTGGGGTTGGTACATTGTTTTTGCAAACTTCAGACGACTAACTTTTATCGAAATGATCACTTATTTTTAACTTTGCCTTTTTTTAATAACTTGTTAATATTTTCGAAACTTCAGAAATTAAAAAAAATAATAAACAATTAAATTCATCTCATATTAATATATATATTTGTTGGTATATATATTATGTTTGTGTTGAAATTTATCATTGTATATATATATTTTAGTAAATGATTTTTGTTTTACCATGTTTTTTAATTACAATTTCTTATATGCTTAATTTTTTTTGCAATTTGTGTTGCTTAAGACAATTTAATCAATATTTTGCTTTCAAATTATAAGTAAGTGTGTCATTTATTACCAGTATAGAAATATTTGAGTTGAAAATATTCAAAATGTTTCTGACAATTTTTTTCCATTTAAACAGTACATAGGTGAACTTTAATAAATTATCAATACTAACATGCAGCCTTTCCGCGTCCGGGGCTTACCATCCGAAGTTACACGCGTCCCCGGGTAATGCAAAGTGAGGTAACATCGGTGCAGCCCTTATGGCGAATCACGGTCTATTTGCCAGCTGCATTAGAAGAAAGAAAAAAAAAAAAAAACATGCAACCTATAAATTGCTCTTATTTTTTTTTACATCAAAACAAATTAAATATTTTGGTTTATTATTTTCAGCTCATAAATTTTATATAAACATTAAAAAATACAAAAATTAATTATTAGTTAAATTTTATATTAGTTTTTAAATAATTTATCCAGAATTTATTTCAAAATAATATAGAAATTTGTATTTTAATCTGTTATTTGGAAATACTGAAAGAAATATACAGAAATATTGAATAAGCTTTCCTGAAAAGGATTTTGTTACGAAGCAGTTGAAATTGAGCAAGTTGTAATGTGTGTTAATAAGTGTGTAATAAACAATTGGTAAAGATTTTTGAAAAGAAATTAGTTTACTTATAATGCATTAAAGGATTAAAAAATATATTTCAAATCGAATACTTTAAATATTTTATTGTAATATATTTGAATATTTTAGACAATAATACCAGTGATGCGTGATTTTGCATTTCATTTGAATTTGAGAAGTGGAGACATTGTATTCAACTGTTTTTCCTGTAAGTAGAAAATTCGTTTAATACATATGTATTTTATGTATAATCTTGGGTTATAAAGAATAGTGAAAACTAAACTTAAAAATATCAAATGAGTTATTTAATGATATATTCAGACAATATGTAGTTTCATATCTATCAAATAAATGTTTTAAATATAAATGTACTTCTACGTAAATTTTTCGTATACACTTGATTTTATTTTTATTATGCTTATCTTAGAGAATAACAATCATTAAAAATCAAATCTTAGAAGTTAATATAAATAACTTAATAGAAGTAATTAATTAATAATTGAAATAATAAATTTTTCAGGTTGGATGGAGTTTATGGGATTACCCTCTTTCAAGTCTGGCCTTGGGCGTAAAGATTTTCTTGTATAATGGAAGCCCATATTTCAACAGGAAAGGATCAAATATCTGGGATATATTTTCTCAATACAAAGTTTCTTTTGCCTTTCTTGCTACATCTATGATAGATAAGTTAGAAAAGAACAGATAGCACCTAGTGAGTAAACTCAGTTTAATATTTTTAAGTCATAACTTCGCTGGGCATCATTTCCTTTTATATTTATAAATAAATGATAAAGGAATACGTACAAACCAATGTTTAATAAAGTTTTAATCTTACCTGTAGTTCTTGTAGCATTTTTGTCCATTTTTTTAACTTCGAAATTTTAAAAAAATATCAAATTGAAATTAAATAGAACATAATTGAAAATTCCTTATTTTTCTAAATTGGATAATTTGAATTGGCACATATTTGTTTTCAATAGAGGTATTATTTAATGAAAATGTATTATATATGTTATGTAAATTATAATAAATTATTTATTAAGGATTTTAAACTTTACAGTTCGATGTAGGTAAATAAATGGTAAATTAAGATAATTTAGAAAAATTAATTGCAGCTTGGAATTATTATAATAAATGGCTTTTAATAGATCATTAGAGGAAATGCAGCATAAATTAATAAATATAATTTAAAAACATCAATGTCTATTATAAATATATACCTAAACACATTATAGTTTTGAATATATAAACGATATATATATATATATATATATATATATATATATATATTTCATTGACATTATATATATTTATATAATGCTAATGAAAGATAATTCATGTATATATATACATAATTTTATATTTATATAAAATTAATATTCAAGTTTTCCCGAATTACTTCAAGATTAAATATTTAAAGAATAATATGTTTATGGAATTTCTTAATTTAATCAGGATTTTTACAGTGATATAGTTACTCAAAGCCAAGTATTGAAACTGGAATTTTTCCATTGATTTAACTAGTATTAAACATCTTCATGCATTGTATGAGTTTTTACGTTACAACAAAATTGGTAAACAAATTGGCTTTAAACTACAAAAAGAGAAAACGCTTTTAAGAATATTCTTATGAATAATTTAATTAACTTCTGCAGCTCTGGTTCGAATTTCGATAGTTTGAAAATCATTGGCATCGGAGGCAGCCCAGTAAAGAAACAAAATTTTGAATACCTTCACAGCACAGTAAAAAAAGACTTATTTGTAGGTAGTATGTATGGTGAGTAAAATTTTTCTTTTCATTAACAAAAAGTTGTAGCATTATAAATGCATTTAACATTGAGCACAGCATGGAAAATATGAAAATTAAGGTAAGCATTTGTTGTATTATGTAGAAGTAAATTTCAAATACATAGAAAAGTAATTTACGATTATTATTATAATACATTCTGAAGAACTTAAAAATGCTTTTATCAGGGGCCAGATTTAGAAGAAAATAGACCTAGGCTATTCCACTTACGAGGCCCTTTCTCCTCCCATTTTTAAGTTTGTCAATTACATGAGAAATAATAAAATACATCATTACTGTGATATATATCAAGATGTTAAATGAAATATGTTGTGATTGGTATAAAAAATTATGGCACGGATAATAAATAAATAAAAAAAAAAAAAAAAGTTGATATAACTTATTTTGACATTTATTCTCAGCCCCTATATAGTACTTGTAAAAATAACTAATCCAAATATAACACACAACATTTACAAAGAAACGAAATTCAAGCAATAAAAAACGTTGACTACGAAAATAAAATATGCAATAAAAAATATCATATTTTCTATCAAATTAATATTTTCAATACATTGAAGATTAAAAACAAATTCAATTCAGTTAAATCTATTTCATAATAATTCGCATTTAAAGTTTAAGTATGAATTATTATGAATTTTAAGTTTTAAACTAAACCCAGATCACAAAAAAGAAAATATCAAATTGTATATCATATTAAATTTTATGTTAATAGTTATTTTATTTAAGAACTGATTCAATCAGAGTATACATTTAAAACGAAATAGAAATACAAACGAACAGACCCAATGAGCCGAACGCGTTGATCTTAACCAATACATTTTTATGTTTGTTTTTATTAGTCATATGTGTAGAATTTCTCCTTATTTTCTATTCAGTGTTTTCGTGTTTACTGTTTTTATAATAGTGTAATTCTATTTTTGCTAACAAATTGAATATAGGCCCTTCTTGATATTGAGGCCCTAGGCTGGAGCCTAGTTAGCCTATGGAAAAGCCCTGGCTTTTACATATTGTTGAAAAACTGATTTGTTTATATTAACATAATTCTTTATTAAAATTATATCGGTTAAATATTTTACATTCCGATTCAATAGAATTACATTTGATAATGTGAAGCATTAAAATGCAGAAATGTATGTCTTTGTTACCTTTTCAGTTGCTATTTGCCTATATTTCACTATAAAATGAAATGAAACTTAAAATAAATTATATTTTGAATAGTACCGGAATATTTTTAAAAATGCATTAATACATTTAAAAAAAAGATCGAATTTTATTACTTTACTAGCAGTAACACAAGTTTCATACTTATACACTTTACATTTAACGAAACACTTCTAGATTTAGAATTTCTCTACGGAGAAACCAGTAAAGGGACGCAGTGTATTTGCATAGTACTAAAATATTCCTTATAAGAGTTTTAAATGTTTTAATTTCTCTACGGATTTACCATTAGATGGGCACAGTGCAGATACATGCTACTAAAATATTCTTTATAAGAGTTTTAATGTTAATAATATCGATTTCCTTTTGAAAAAATATTTTGATTTCAAAATGAAAATATTTCTGAGACTTAAGAATTACAGAATCATTCCTAATTCTTTATATAAAACCAAATTCAAAGTATTCGTATTTATTAAACTAATACATAAAAAAAATTAATAACATCCCACAAAATAAATATACAACATGATTTCACAAATAAAGCATAAAAATTCTTCATTAATATAACTATAAATTATAAACATTTATTACCCATGGGTATCAATGGGTATTGTTTTCGGTAACGACCTGAAATGATGTCCGATCCGAAATAAAGTTATGCCAAAAAAGGAAACAATGGAAATTGGAAACAATGTTGACAACAATGGAAGACAATGTTAAAGCGCATGATCGTGAAAGGAAAAGAATAGCCCGTTCGAAATCTGAAACTCGTGCCCGCCAAAATGCCCTTCAACGGGAGCGTCGAGCTCTCAAGCGTCAACAGGCTATCAACCCTCACGATGACAATATTAAACACACGAAATGTGTTCAAACTCCTTCTCTCCCTTCTGTTCTTGTCCTCTCAAGGATACTTTTAATTCGTCCTCTTCAGTTACTCCTTCCTGCTCTCATTGCTTCTGAACAATACTCATTCCGATTTAAACGACTACTCTCATGAGAAACAGTGGCTCAAAGTCGAAGAACGTTTCTTTAAATCAAATTGCAATAATTTTCTCTGTCAACTTGGATGAAGCTGACTTTTTGTAAAACGTGCAGAGTTCATATTCGTAAACGCAACGTTTCAAATCTTGCAGCCAATGATGACTTTCGATATCTTGAGCAACCTCCCTGTTTGTCTGAGTTGAATGACTTGGAAGAGCGTCTCGTTGTTCTTCGTATCCCTTTCATGCAAATACGAGCTTGGTCGGGATCGTCAATATGGTATCAAGGGATCCGTTACGAACGTTCCTAACGACTTGCACAAATCGGTCGACTTCCTCGCAATGTAAACGATTCAGCCACTATCTACATGAAATTGAAGAAACGTCTCTCTTTCAAATCGCACTTTATGTATCAATGCGTTAATCCCAATCGTGTCTACAATGCAGCTTTTTGTATCTAATGAATAAACCTTTATACCAATCACAAAATGTTAATATCGATTTGGAATGGTTCGAAAAATTTCGAACAGAATCGTTTCCTGAAGGTTCAAATGCTTTCTCTGACCTGAATCCTATCTCTTCGGAAGAGAACGATGAGTCTGATATAGGTGACGATGATTATGACGACCCATTCGTAAATCCCTCTCCAGCCGAGACGGTCATTAATAAATTCAATACCAACATTGATGCTGGATTGGCATTAGCACCTGGTGAAGACCAAATGCCTTTGTCAGTATTGTTTGATGATCTTGCAGAAGAACTCTCTTACCCAAGAATTTACTGCGGTGATATGCGTCGTTTTACGAGAAAGAAACCTCCCACCTACTCAGAGATTGTTAAATCTGAATTGAGACGTTATGATCGTCGGTGCTACACCTCAAAAATTTTGTACAGCCATAAAAAATTTACATAAACTTCTTTTAAGTAGTATACAAATTTGTCTTCGGACAAAATTCCTACCGATTCCTCTTTGATCGCGCAACAAGTTCAAGACCAACAATGTTTACGTCAACTCTTTTACAAAAATCAGGTATACAAGTTCAAGAAGATGATCAAATGCAGTCCGGATCACTGGGAAAACGAAAAATCGTGTATGTGCTCAAATCCGACAATTTGGTATGCTAACACTCTTTTTGACATTGTCTGCTGCCATTTCATGTACCAATAATACAAATACAAAAAATGCAAAACACCAAAAATGCAGATACCCATGGGTAAACTGTACATCGGCATTAGACGATTACAATTTTTTTAAATTTGTAACAATTCCTCAAAGAATTATTTTCGGACATGTGTAAAGTTGATTTTTTTTTTTTAATTCCTTTTATCTCACTCACTGTCATACCTTTTTTAAAATTACTTTTAATTAATTATTATTTCAATCTTTATAGGAGCCACAGAAGTTTTGGTGCCTTTTCTGGTTTTGATTTCAATACCCCTTCCTATGGTGGAGAAATACAGGCCCCTGCTTTGGGAGTTGATATACGTTGCTATGACTTCAATGGTATAATACTAATTTTTGAAAAGACACAGATTTATTTAAATTTTTTAGTATATTAAAATACATAATTATTTGGTATAATACTGAATAATGTATTAATGGCTCATATGATTTTTATCACATTGACATATTAGATTTGAGTAAATCAAATTTCATTGAAATATTAAAATTTGAAGAGACTGAATTTAAATTGATAAAACCAATTAATGTAGAAGTTAAATAAAACCTTCGTTTAGTTGAATCAACTGGCAAGGACTATCGTAAATATAGTCATAATTAAGATTTTAAAAATAAAAATGATTATTAAATGCAAATAGGTATATATTTTCATCATATCGAAGAAGAAAACAAATAAGTTTGACTTAAAAATGCATTTTTAAGTCAAACCTATTTTAACAAAACATTACTGCATTTTTTAACAAATATTATTGTTAATATGCGGATTACTTATGATGAACATTTACGCGAATGACTTATTTTGAAAATTATTTCAAAATTTCAAAACCTTGTTATTCAAAAACGCTTAACGGAGCAACATGATTTTCATGTCAAACAGAAATATGAGAACGGTTGTGGTTCACTAAAAAGAAGTATTTGATGTAAGTTACTTTATGATCATATTGGTCGTTCCCTTTTTTTACATAAAAACACCAATATAGGTGATATTTATTTGACTTTTCAGTTTTATTTGTTCTTAAAACATTGAAACTTGGTAAGTGTGGGTTTTGGTACCAGAATGTAAAGGAAATCGCTGGCCTTTTTTGTGTTTTAGATCTGTTTATTTGTAGGAATTTTCAAAAACATTTTGAAAGACCAAATTAAGAATATTCACTACGTAATACAACTGTTTGAGATACCATTTCAAAATTAATTTAAAAAATATTGATTATTTTGTGTCAAGAAAAAAAGCAAATCGATAATTAATATATTAGTAAAATCATGATACGGGTTAGTCGCCAGCTTTAAGATGATACGGTTTTATAAAGTATATTTTTAATTATCCTAGATCTTTAATTTAAAGTTTAGATTAGTGTTAAACATTTTTTTAATCGGAAGGCAATTCGGTTGTGGAGCAAAAGAGGTGAATTAGTAATCGGAACACCATCTCCATCATTTCCGATTTATTTGTGGAAAGACAAAGAAAACAAGAGGATGTATGAAACGTACTTCAGTAAATATCAAGGTAAATTAACTTACTTATAATATAAAAAACAGTTATTTAATTCTTTGAGCTGCTTTTCAATCAATGACTTCATTTACACTTTTAATTAAAAAACCATATTTGGAAAAAAATTAATTTTAAATTTACTTTCTGTCTTGAGTGTAAAATAAAGTCATAATAGTCACTCATTTTTAGTTTGGCATTTAATAAGTATTATAATTGTTTTGAAAATAATTTTTATGACATGCTTATAAAATGCAAAATAAAAGTTCAGTATTGAAGGAAAATAAAAAAGGCATGACAATGCAAGTTTTAATTGTTTTCCCAAAAATAATATATGACCCAGTTCATCAATTTTGAATGGTTAGTATAATTATCAGTTTGCTGAAGCAGTATCTTTTCGAAAGAAAATAAATACCCAAATTCAGATCATATAATCGATTAACAAAGACAAATAAAAAGTGATAGATCGTTAGTGATATACAATTAAGGATACTCATGTCCATAAATTAAGGATAATGAAGTTCAGGCAAAGAAAGAGACAGAAGCAAAACAAATTTGACTTATTTGTAAAGTCTATTTATTAAACAAAAGGTAAAGAGCAAAAAAAGATGCTATATGTTTGACATAATTAATAAAAATTGCGATTTTTACTCCCTGGAGCAAATTTCAAAAAAGAACCTACTTACAAAAACAGTATAACATGGTTAGTATATGGTTAATATGGAGTATGTCTCCCGGACGATGCAATGCAGGCCTTACAACGCCTAGGCATGCTGAGTATCAAATTATCAATCTGATCTTGGGGAATATTACACCACTCATCAAGAATGCCTCCGAAGTTCCGGTTGACAGGTGGGAGGGTGTTGACGGGCTGCAATTCGTCGGCCAAGCATATCCCACACATGCTCTATTGATTCAAATCCGGTGAGTATGCTGGCCAATCCATACGGGTGATATCTTCCAATTGAAGGCATTCGTCTACAATGTTTGCACGGTGAGGACGGGCGTTGTCATCCATAAACAGAAATTCAGCACGCTCGCGAAACAAACGTACATGTTGTTCCAGAATGACATCCCGATAGAATGTGACCTGTCATCGTTACACTCTAAACAGGCAGGTCAGTTCTGGAACCAAGAATAATTCCTCCCCAAACGAGCCATCCTGCACCACCGTAACGGTTCGTTCAATGGTGTTCTCTTGGTGGTAACGGGTACCTGGCGCTCTCCATTTAAAGTCCGGCGAGAATCATACTGCAAACTAAACCTGGACTCGTCGGAAAACATCACACCAGACCACTGTTGCGGTGTTCACAATGCATGCTTTCTACTCCAGGTTAATCGCAGGCGACAGTGAGTTGCGGTAAGTGGAACACATCGGACAGGCCTACGAGCATATAGACCAATGTGCCCTAAGCGTCTGTACACGGTCTGCCTTGAAACTGTCGTACCGGTAGCTGAAGAGAGCTGACGAGACAGGTCTGATGCTGTGCTCCGTCTGTTTCTTTTGGCAGTAACTGCTAAATACCGGTTCATTCGGTGTTGTAACTAACTGTATTAACTCTCTTCCAAGATGTTGCCAAAGCTGTGATAATTCCAGCTGGGTACGTCCACATTCCAGCCGTCCGATAATTCTACCACGTAAAAATCATCCAATGTGAAATTTTTACTTTTTAAAGCGCTCAATTTCTGTGTGATTCTGTCATTGTGATCCGCGCCATCTGGTGGTTTCCTGTAATTTGCATATTCTTCGGAAGATGAGTGTATTCTGTATTACAAGTGTGACAATTGAAATTTCTTCAAATGGAGATCTACATGATGAAAAGATGCTGTCTTGTGTTAATATTTTTCATATTGTTAAAAAAAAGCATTTCACTGAATGATTTTTATTACATTTTTAATTTCCATCTACAAAAATATTAATACTGATTGATGTAATTTTTCATTCATTTAACACAATTATGTGAATCACTTCTTGCAAAATCTTGTAATAAATACAAATAATTTGAAGGTTGATAAAATAATCCGAGAATAATGATGAAATAAAACCTATTCATTTACAAAATTTTATATAATTAAAATTATTTACATTCTAACCTCAAATATAATAGCACAGTAATCTTTTATGCTTTTAAAAAACTATTTTTAGGAATATGGAGTCAGAATGATGAATGCTGGATTAACCCCAAAACAAATGGAATCATTGTCATTGGTAGAAGGTTTGTAAAATTTCCAAAGAAATTTTCTACAACTTATTAAAATTTTCACATTATTAATGAATATAACTAAAAGTATACGGTTTTATATTGAAGTTCTCTGTATTACGTATTTTTTTTAGCAATTTTTGTTCTTCTGTTAAAATAAGTAAGTAAAATTTAACCTGTATATGAAATTATTGTTATAGTATGTTTAATGTATGCAATGTACTAAAATTGCTTATTATTTAATAAGTGACATATCGAATATTATAAATTATGACGTTATATATCATTAATAAATATTTCTTATAAACCATATTAATAAATATTTCTAATCATTCAATTTATTAAATAAATAATAAAATTTGCTTTTGAGTTTTTGAAAAGTTATATATATTCACAAATATATTTTTTTTCTAATAAATTAAGATATTTCCATAAAGTATTTTTAAATTTACCATTATTATATTGTGTTTCTTTTTTTCTTCTAAATTCAATTGTAACAAAATTAATATTTTGAAAAAGCAATTTCTGCACAGTTTGCTTAGATATTTCAATCATATTTAAATATAAATAAATATTTTTTATTCAGATATGCTTCAATTTATCTTTATGAAATACACGTTGTTTATTAAAATAAAAATCAAAAATTTATATTATTATCATTAATTTCAACTATAATCTCTTTAATATAATAAATGTTTGTATTACTCTTAATGAGTTATAAATATCTACTAATTTTATCAATTACTAATTTTAATTTACTCTTATTAAGTATGCCTTTTATTTTCAAATTTTTTTCGCATATAGTGACGATACATTGAAACAAAATGGTGAGAGATTCGGATCTGGTGACATTTACTTTGCAAGTAGGTACAATTTTAAATATTATTAATAACAATTCAAAGAAATGGATGTTCTACATTTTCTGCATTTAATTAATCACTTCAAAAATATTATTAATATATTGAATTAGAATTGATAATCTTTTCATATTATAACTGATTTTTCATATTCATTTTAATGTAAAAGCATATTATAAAATCCACGAAATAAATCTGAATTAAAATTGAAATTAAATCACTTATTTTTCAAATACTTTGTTAATGTTTTTTGTTTATCGTACCTTATCAAAGTACCTTAACGTTAAAAAAGAAATCAATTAAAATCATTACCCAAATTTTTAATTGCGTAATTATATCATTATGGATATCAAAAATTTAACCATTATCCAACCAGAATGGATTTTTTTATGTTCAATAACTAAATATTTCAGAAAATACATTTGCAAAATATTTTACACATAAAATAACATTATTACAAAGATATTATTTTATATTTTCGGAATAACCAATATAATAATTACAATGAATGTTATTTAAAAAAGTGTTAAAAAATTTTCAATTTAAAAATACAATTCAAAGGAACACTAGAATAATACATTTAATAATTTAGCTAAAAGTTTATAAATCACTGAATGCAATATTCCACATATATTTAATTTAACTGAAGACGTTTCTTAAAAACAAATGCTAAACATTTCAGTTCATCAAATGGAAGAACTTCAAGATTATTTATGCGTTGGACAAGATGGCTGCGATGGTGACACAAGAGCCGTACTTTTCGTAAAAACTGAAAAAAAGGACACTCTTTCACACCACAGCTGAGAAAAAAATCGCCAGCACGATTAACAGAGAACTCTGGGAGGACTACGTACCTCAAGTGATCGTGGAAACTCCCGACATACCGGTAAAAATAAAGTTGATTGAAATATGTCACATTATAATCAATTAATGTACATACTTTTCATTGCCATAAGTATTACAATAGTAATATAAATTTGATTATTTTATTACATAATGCAATCAGAATTATTATTAAAGTCAATTTATAAAGAATTCCATTTTCAAGTTTACTTAATTATATCTACATAGATAAATCAGAAGAATCAACCTTCAATTTTATTTGCTAATATGTTTAATTTTATAGAAAAACAAAACGTTGTTAATAACATAACGACACTCTGTTTAGCTATTAACATCAGATCTAACTTTAAATTTCATTTTCCCCGGTATATACACGGATGTTATAGAGATTATATGCGAAAACCAAAATATTTAAATAATTATCATGCTTTTTTTCTTCGCTTCTTTTTTCATGGGCAGTTGATTTTTATTATTATTATTTTCCAGGACCAAGCTAGTTATCCATGACATGGATTTCATTTCCTTATATGTAAAAATATGATTGAATCTGTAAATAAATTTAGCTGCATCTTTTTATTGTTGCATTTTCTATATTCTTGATATATTTAAGCAAGTCTTAAGCTATCATAATTAGTAACAAAAATAGTATAGGGATAAAAATATATAACGTATTAATAAATAACATAAATATTTATGATTCACAATAATTTCTTTCTAAATCATATTTTATTTCATTATAATAGATGTGATTGGACATGGTTTTTATATAAAATGTCTCGTTATTTCATCATCTAGTAACAATTAGGAAGGTCAAATGACTGTATTATAACAATTTATCCTTATTGTATAATATAACAATTATAATAATAAATTATATAACATTATATAACAATATTATTCCCTATTGAATAAGTCAACAAGATTTTCCAGTTCCTTGCCCTGCTTTAGATTTGTCATGGGCAATGAGTCACATGTATAGAATAGGACTGGTTGATACAGATTTGACGTGCCCATATTCGACTATGGCGTGACAACGACTGGAGATCACCTCATCATATACCCTACTGTTCTTAACTATTTCCTTTTTATGCTACTATCAATGCCTTTCGTGTTTGTTTTTGTCGTTCTTTACTGTATTGGGCTGCTGTCGACTAATGACTGAGAAGTCAGAAACGGACATAAGATAAAAAACGATTTGTTCGAATATGAATACTTATATTTTTTATAATTTGTATACAGATGTTGTTGAATTTATTAAGACACTGTAAGTAAACGTGAGAAAATCAATGTTTTAAATTTTTTAATATGAAGTAAAAAGTATTTATACAACATCATATGATTTCTATGTTATTTCATCATGTTTATTATAAAAAAAAAAAAAAAATCCAAAAGTTACAAAACTATTTCATGAGTTTTAAAATTAAAATATAACATTTTAATAACATGGTTGTGAATATACCATCGTTATTATGAATAAAACCGATAATCCTATTAATAAAAATATAAATTTTGTTTTCTAACAGAATTTTTCTTTCGAACACATATGTTAAAAAAATAGTGATATTTATGCTACAATATTTTTATGACATAGAAACATAAAAAATATTATTAGAAGAAATATAAAAATATATTATGACATATGTAATGAAACTGTACCTTTTGTTTCAGTATAACTTGAACAACAAGAAAATGGAAAGCCTTGTTCGAAAAATTGTGGCTACAAATAAAATTCCAGACGTCATGAATATCAAGAATCCAGACTGCTTAAAAACACTTTTGCAACATTCCAGAGCTGATTAATTACAAGTAAATACTTGCTTTCACAGTTTTGCTTATAATTCAGCCTTCAATTCATGTTATACGTAAATGCATGTGTAGTAAGTCAAGTGTTATAAAACGTGTGTATTCCTTCGTGAATTTGTTCATTTTAAGTATTTTCATAGCTTCTTTGTTATTTATATTGTTAATAATTTATTTGTTCTTTCTCAATATAACATAATAACAACTTCCGAAAAGCTTTCTGTAAAATAAATGTAATTGGGAATTAAGAGAGAAGAGTTTATTAAAAGGGAATGAATATTTCCAAATAAAAAAAATAACACTTCACTTCTTAATGTAATGAATGGACTTTAATATTTATGATAGATATAAATAACCTTATAAGTATAAAATAAAAAAACTTATTTTGTATATAGTTCTGATAATTTTTGATATATTTAAGAGTATAACATGCAAGAATAACATCAAAGTATAACATAAGTATAGCAAAAATTTCTTGATTTTTAAAAACTTTTTGGTAGAGATATTTTGATTGTAAAAAATATGGAGGTTACAGAACAAAACGCTGTTTACTGTTTAAATTTATCTTTGATATTAACATAAACGATATAATTTCAAATAAACTATTCTTAGTTTCCCAAAGGTTTACCATTAAAAACTAAATACTCTCTTTTTGAATTCTATTTTTAAATTGTAAACAAATTGATGAATTAAAATAATTAATAATTATTAGAATGCACTATAATTTTTCATATGGTGAAAGCTTTTGTTATAAAAAATAATATAATGTGAACTGTAATGTGATGTTTTTCTTTTTGTAGGATAAATTGTTGTAAAATGTTTGACTTTTATTTTTGTTTTCTTTCTGTAAATGGTTAATGTTTGAAGTTGTGAATAAACTTTTTTTAAAAATTTCATTTTAGTGTCTTTGAATTCTCAGCATAATTCGTCATTAACACAGAATGAATTTCTACGAAAAAAAGAACAATATAAACACAGAAGTTTTGTCTATGTCGTAATTCGTCGTATAATCGCCAAAAAAGGATATCCTATCAAAATTAAAAGTTCAAAGAAAGTTTACATCTGAAGGAAAAAAATGCGATATAAAATATTTATTTCTCAAAATATTAATCACTCTAGTTAAGAAATAGACATCAAAACATCGTAGCAGTCTGAAGTAAATAGTTTTTATTTCAGCATACACAACAATTTACGATAAGAAACTATCTTTTGTGACTGAATAAAAAAGAAATGCCAAATTCTATTTACAGACAATATATATCTGAAGAAACAAAATCTGAAATAATGAATTTTTATAGATAACACAGAGTCGAAACCACCCTTTATTTATTTT